>CAEGAG010106397.1:0-18561 GCA_903067065.1 Brachyrhaphis terrabensis | reverse complement strand
TCATTTTGTTTTGATCACTTTTGAATCTTGAGTTTTTTGATTTTTGGAATTTGAGTTGAGGACAAATAGTCACTACACTAAGGATGTAAGGATACAAGAAAGAAACAGGGAGAGGCAAGGGAGGAAGAAAAGGAGGAGACAAAAAAAAGTATAGCAGGAAGGAAGAAAATAAGGATGAAAAACTAAAGTTGGATCTTCTAGATCATTATCCATCTGCGTCAGGTTCATAAATTCAGTTTAATTTCTTCAATAAATTCAACTAATGTGTTTCAAAACTGAGGAGGCTCATAAGTTATGTTTGAATTATGATTTGAATAAATTCTGGAGACTTTTACCTCTCCAGAGGGTCTCAGACCCTTTATGCTAATATACTTGTTTAATACAGTACAAGAAATTCTATTCATGAAATTTCATTTCAAGCCCACCCCCTGCATGTTTCTCTTCTCAAATAACAGCAGAATGTCAATTACAGTGGCTGTATTTTCTCACAACAGGTAATGGCACACACCAGCTAATAGCTTCCACCATCAATCACTTCTAAGTGCTTTCAAGCCTGGCTTATTGATCCGCTGGCGCTATTGAGAAATTCGGCTCTTATCTACAAATTGGTGGCCTGTTGCCACGGCGCTCTGCTGGGGAAAAGAGCTGAGGTGTGGAAAAGAGCTGGCAAACATCTCACTGGCCCAAACAGGGGCGGCGAGCCGGAGGAAATGAATTTGTGGGACACACAAGGCGGCACCGACCGCTTTCCAACCGGCTGGAAAAAGTGCATCAGTTGAGGCTTGAACGCCAAAGACTTCCCTGGAGCTTGACATTTACCCCCGCTGTCCGGTGCGCGCACACACACACGCACACACACAGGCAGCAGCTGACCTCAGCAGGGCAAGCATCTCGCATCGGCCTGTTTGCTTGGAAAGCCCAAGTCTAGAGGGCGTGAGGTGTGAACATAGAGAGCAACGTTCAGACAAATGCAATCTGACAGGCTTGCAGGAGAAACTCTATATATAACTACAAAGACACAGGGAGAGCCGGTTTCTCCTGGCCGGGGCGGGGTGGGGGGGCAAGTAGGAGGGGGTTGTATTGGGATTGTTTGTTGTAGCATCCTAGCTCCTGCTTCTTCCTCACAAGATGATGCGAAGCTGCCTAACGCGGCATGAAGAAGCCCCGTACCGCAAGGATCGGCGCTCTACTGCTCCGCGTCATGTATTATTGAATAATACATCAGTCGGTTCTCGGGATTAAGCACCGGAGTCCATCACGGTTCCCAAAATTACACTGGCCAATATGTCGATCCGGAGCACAGCGGAGCGCTAAGACATGAATATCTGAAAGGAAAACGGAAGAGGAGATTTGAAGAGCAGATGCTTATTTGGATGACATTTTAGAGAAAATGACAAAAGGCACCAGATGAACTCTTCACAAAGACTAATTAACACAAGTGAGCTGAACTGAAAGTCAAAGAAACTACAAACCTAGGAGAAAAGAGCAACGCCGATCTAAGAAAACAAACAATATAGAAGTCAAATAATATAAAAAAAGTTAAAAAAAATAACACCATGTGAAGCTTTATTTAAAATTGCTTGCAAAAAAAACTGAAATTGACAGCGTCCAGTTTTTTGCTGCCCTCAAGTGGCCAAAAAGAGGCATTTAAATGTCGATGCAGCTCAATTAGAATATGCTTGGCTGCAACTCCTGGAGGTATGAATATGGGAGGGAGAGAAGCTAAGTAGATTAAAATTAAAACAGACAGCAGGAGGTGAGCTACAGAATCAGATTTCATGATAAATCATTTTCAGAACAATGCTAAATGTTTTCTGCAGCTCTCATCCTCTGCAAGCTCAGATTCAGAACCGTCTTGGGTTTAAGAAGCTGCATCCTCACCATGCGAGAGGAATGTGAAACTTTAACAAGCTACACGAAAATGGCTTGCTGCCATGTACTCAGCGGGGTGTTATTTCAGCTGCTAGATGAAAAAATACAAACATGCAACACTCCAACACACACCAAATGCATCTTTATTACTAATAAAAAATAAAATAAAAAAAACGTTGGCTCTAGTTTTTCCATTCATCCCCCCTGGCTGCATCAAGTTTATTGGGCTACCTGCTGAGCTAAATATCTGCAGCGACTTCACTAACTCATTTTCACAAGCCAACACAGAAGGGGGCGAAGACACACGCAAACAGCAAATAAACAGTCAGACATGTTCGACGCGAGGCCCCGCAGCCATCTCCGCTCTCTCCGCATCTGTCCTTAATTCATTGTCAGCGGAGTTATGGTGTGCAACAACGCCGCCTTGTATCTGAACAATCGCAGCCTCTGTAGCGCCAACTCTGCGTCAACTCCCAAAGGGTGCTACTGCCGGAGAACAAAAGCTTCTGTGGCACCCATGCTGCAGCGCGCGAGAGGCATGAAGGAGAAATCAGGGAGAATAAATAGCAGACTGTGAATATTCCTGCAATAAACCAAGAAAACTCACTTTGAAGCATTTCCACTCGCAAGTTAATTCAGCTCAACTGTACATTAGCAGAAGAGACACTAAACATTGTACGGGAGTTCACAGACAGAAGCTTAAAAGGTTAGTTTGGGTTTTTTGCATTAGGTTGCATTACCAACTTAGGCACAATATAATAATAATAATAATTTCCATCCTCTGAATCCAGATAAAATCAAAACATTTCTTTAAAATGTAACTCTAATCACCCAGAAACCCCTGAATATCTCCTTTCTCTCACCCTAACCAATGTCAAATGATTTTCTTTGAACTGACCTTTATAATATTGCGAGAATGAAAATACAACTGGAATGGGTAAACACTGGATCTACCTAAACTGTACTCCATTTTCTCCAACCAGGAAGTCCAAGGCGCTATGGATGTTCACTGTTTTCACTCGTTTGGCATCTGGGAGTAGTCTCTGTTTTCCAGCTCCCTAGTGGCGACTAGTGGTGATAGTCATCTAAATGTAGGAAATTGGAGATAGACATCAAAGCATGTTTGTAGCCCTGAGGGGTTACAAGATAAGTTGAAGAGGTTGCAATATAATTAACAAGGAGGGGGCTTTGTTTTTGTTATTTAGTCACGAGCGTTAGACCGCCGAAGGCATTTTGGGTCCTTGTTTTTTCTATCCTGAATTAGAACAACACAAAGACTACCTTCAGCTTCCAAAGACGTGTGAAATGACGAGCTGGGTTAAAAGACTTCAGCAAACATGCTGCAGTTAATACATTCAATCCAATGAGTGCTAAGAGACGGCTGCTTAAACAACTCTCTCTGCCCTGATTGCAAACACTAAAAGCCTCTGGTCAAGAAAATTGCTTCGTACCTACACCAAAGTGCCCTCCGGGACCACAGTTTTAGCCTCTCCACCCTATTCCCACTCAGCATGGCGTGACGCTCACCTCCTGCTATTAGACCCAGCATCAGTGCAGCGTGAAAACGTGGCTCTAGTGCTTTGAACACGCTCTCTCCTCGTGGGGCGAGGGGCAGTAAAACCTCAACATGCCAAGGAGGCGATTGGCTTGCTGGGAAGGCCACACCCGGTTGTTGTTTTCACACAAAACGTCCCCCATGAAGTCTTTAGATCAGATGCTGTGCTTGTGCACCGCAGGAGTCTGCAGGATCCTACCTCATCTTGCTCGTGTTTGCCTCTGCATAAGCTTTCTCGTTCATGCGGCTCCCTAATGGAGGCCTGATGTCTTTTTGGCTTTCACACAACACAATCCCATTAAGTTCTAGTGAGTGGGCACCATCTCTGTGTGGCGTTTGTTGTTACTGCTGCTGGCTCAGCAACAAGTTTGGAGGGAGGGGAGATAGCTAATAGAGACCAGGAGCTAACATTGTTGTGTGAACATAGTTGTGCATGTGGTGATCATAAAACACAGATGAGACAGTGGAACGATTCATGTGCCTTGAATTGCTGTAGACACAAAAATAACTGTCTTTACTGTGAATAATTGTGAAGTTTTTTCCAATAAAATCCCAAAAGTCAGACCTGGATTGAAATACATATATATTAGGGCTGTAGCTAAAATTTTTGTAATCGACTATTCTATCAAGATTAATCGGATTAATCAGATAAAAACAAATTGCCATTTCTGCTGATTTTTCATTTAACCACTTAAGCTCAAATACACAAATATTTCTAAACGAGAACATAAACAATCAGATAATTTAGCGTTCTTTTAGTGAACACTTGATTATTTGTAGCAAAGGATGCATCTGCAGCTAAAAACAAAAAGTTTCTAACATCAACGTGTGAAAAACTCAGGCATTTCTGCTTGATCTAACACCAACGTCAGCATGGAATTAATCTGTTGACAATCTATTTGGATGAACAGATTAATAGTGGGATTGCAAAAGGTGCTTAAATAGAGGAATTCTGGAGACAATCATTTCAATTACTCGATTAATCGCGATTAATTGTTTTAGCTGTGCTTAGATGTGAAAGTGTTTGGGATATTAGTAGTTTTCGAGTCTAATTACACCTCTTCCTTATCCCAGATTCTGCAGATCAGAGTGAAACACAGGTAGAAACCTGGAGGCTCTGTTTAGGGTGGCAGCTGACTGGAGGCTGCTGTGCTCCATCGTTATATTATTCATGTCTGTGGAGTTCCCTCATGCACTCGCCTCTGCTGTGCGTCGTCATCCTGCTTCCACTCCGGTCATCCGGTTCACTCCAGGAGCCGAGCTGAACCTCTGGAAACGGGAACGATACGCCACAACGTTTTTAGTCAAATTCCAACGGCGTTGGGTCTTGACGTCAAACCAAACCCCGTACAAACGAAATCATCTGTTCAACACATTTTGAGAGAGGAGCCATAAATTAAAAGAGGCTCAAGGCCAAGGATTTACAACTAGATCACAGCTGAAAAAAGGAAATGGATTGCGGATTTTTGTGACCTCAGTGGACAGACTGAGTCATTGTCCGAGCCGATCAAAGCTGTTCAGAGTTAAATCAAGTGTGCAAGACGCAGGAGAAGAATCTGGGACACTTCGGATGGTTGTTGTGAGACAGGTGAGCTGCAGCTGGGCTCTTTTGGGAGAAACCAGTCGAAGTTTTTCCACGGACGACTCGGGGGAAGAAGAAGAGAGGGAAGATGAAAGGATGGGTCTTGGTTTTATCCGGGAACAAAAGGGTTCTGAGTATTTTCTGACGTTGTGGCTTTTCTTAGTTGGTGCATTTAAAGCACATAAAACCAATTGTAATAATTCCACTACACACATCAGTGGTAGTGTCTTTTGTATAAATAGCTTGTGCTTACTAAAAACAGCACTGATCTCACATTCATTGACTCAAACAGAACATTTTCACACGCCTCACTTTAAAAGGGTGCTTTCCAGAATACAAAACTTTATAAATCCATCACTGGATTATTTCATTTATGAACAATCCAGTTGACATCTGACAGTCGTAAATATCTACAATTTTAAACAGTTCAAAACAAAACCGTCCATTCGGTTAGATGCAAATTATATCAAAGGTGCAACTGATTATGTTTTATTTAATAAAATATATAAATAAATGAATTGAATTTTTACCCCAAGCTCATTGTGGCGTCCCCTTGGCCGTGCCGCCCTGGGCAGTCAGCCATATCGCCTTCATCCATTATCAAGCACATATTTTACATCAACTTTACGGAATGCATGCAGCTGGACAGGGTCTCACCTCTTGACCCTGATGATCTGGTCCCTCATGGGCTTGATGTCCTGAAAACTTTGCTGGTTGACCAGACTGTAGACCAGGATGAAGCCCTGGCCGTTCCTGATGTAAAGGTCCCGCATGGAGGCGAACTGCTCGGTCCCCGCCGTGTCCAGGATCTCCAGCACCGAAGGAGAGGAGTCCACCTCGATCTCCTTCCGGTAGAAATCCTCAATGGTCGGGTCGTACTTCTCTATGAACGTCCCGGTGACAAACTGGACCGTCAGCGCGGACTTGCCCACCCCGCCGCTGCCCAGCACCACCACCTTGTACTCCCGCATCGCCTACCGCTCCTCTGGAGTCAAACCCGGCGCGCAGAGGAGAAAGAAGAAGCGCATCCCCCTCGCACAAGGAGCCTGCAGCCAAGACGAGATGCTCCCGGCAGCCACACAGGAATGGATGCTGGAGCAGCTTCTCTACTGAGATGTTCCCACGCTACCTCGCAGGGACACCGTTCCAGAGGCATCCATAATGCAATAAGGCGGCGGTGGGGTAGAAATAAGAGCGGCTATTATTAGAAGCATCTAGGCGGCTCATTTTTTTTAATGCGCCGACAAAACAGAAGAGAGCCAGCCCTACATTTCCCTGCACCGCGGGGTTCGGCGGAGTTAAAGGCAACGAGCAGCTGTAGCCTTAAGAAGACACTGGAGCTGGGAATCCACGCCTCTGGAGTCGGCGCATCCTCTGGATGCGACCATTTCCTGGTATATATGGAGGGCGATTCGTGCCGCTGTTTAACAGGGAGGGAGGAGGGGCAATTCTGAAATAACGCCACATATTTGATTTATACAGTAATTAATAACAGCGATCTTTTTAATTTAATTACAGAGCATATTTGTTATTATTATTGCTTTTGAAGCTGTTGCTATGTGGTGACGGTATGGTATGAGACAGATAATCTTCTCCCAGTGCTAACTAGAAGCAACCAATCAGAGCCAGGAGGCAGGACTTAGTGCTGTCAGTCACAATCTCTCCTTGCGCTGCTCAACCCCTCCAGATTCTGTTGTCAATGCTCCGTCTAGTTGGCATACCCACCGATGAACAGTTTCCTGGTAAGTTGTTTCTCCACCACAAGTACATTTAGCAGCTACATGAGGTTTATTGACAGCGCTAAGACCCGCCTCCTGGCTCTGATTGATCGTTTTTGGTCAGATTTTATCAGATGGCAACAGTAGCTCAGGCAGTAGATGAAGGAGAGCAATTTTTCCACCGATTATCTGTCTCCTAACATACCGATATACTTTACCGGTTTCGGTCTTCATTACCTTAACCGTGTCTCTGCGCGCCGAATGCCTTGTACTTCTTATGCTCCAGGCAGGTTGCAGCTATAGAGGAGAACAAGTTCCTGATGTCTTCACTTCTGATTTCTCTCAAGTCCTCAACACATTTCTTGGAACCCTGTTGACTCTTTGCGACAGAACATTAGATATACAGCACATAAGTGGAAATTGTATGACTGGGCCGAGAAATATCTAGAAATAGTAGCTCAAGGGAAACTTCTGTAAAATCTCAGCAAATTTCCTTTAACGACGGAGTGAAAGTGAGAATTAGTCTTATTATTACGCTCCTTTATTTTAGTTGCAACTTGAATTTTTTTTTAAATATTGGAGTTTATTTAAGGAGATTAATTTGAAGGTAGTTCAGTATTTTTGTGGTTACTGTTAAGGGAAACAAAAAGTGCTCCAAATGTATAAAACACTATTTATCATAACACAAATTAAGTTAATTAGTAGCCCCTCATGGAAAATCTTTTTGTTTTAATTTTGTTCTACTAAAGTAACAGGAAATGACCCCAAAATAAAAAATAATGCAAAAATCTTACTTGTACCAGTCTTTGGCTTCTTCATGTTGTAAAATATGTCATAAAAACGGAACTGATTAACTCTCAGCCGTTCCCAAATCCATGCAGTTCTGAATCCACTCAATGCCCGACGTTTATTTTTTTTATGGCAGTGGGAGTTTGGGTCCAACTGTGGCGCTTCAGGGAAAATGGCAGAACAAATAAATTCCAGAGAAAAGACATATGAACCCTGCTGGTTTCATATGTTTCTAGTTTTCTTTAAAAACATATTTTTATTAAATGTACAAACACACACGGGCCAAAACAAAGATAATTTCATTTTCTTTATTACTTTCTCTCAATAGATTTTACACTATCTCGCTGGAACCAAAGAAACAACTGACTATATAAACATAAAATAGCACAAAATATATGCAAAAGAACACATTTAAAAGGATTACATTAAAACTATGAATCCAATGAGGGTCTTATTGTCAGTTTAACTTTGTAAAGGAGACTGCAACCCTGTGGTCTCCACTGTAGTGCCCTCTGCTGTCATAAGCTGTTCCATTGTAAGGCAATGGGACCCAACATGGCTACTACGTACTCTGAGAGACCAGTTCGGTTGCAGTGCTCCCAGTTGGCTTCATGACGCACACATTAAAATCTTTAAGGGAAATTAAAAACTACCTCGGATATAAAGAATCACAACTGAAATGAAACTCCGAAGGGATTTGAGAAGTGAGACCGTTCAAGTCGTTTTTAATAAATTTCAGAAGAGCTCTTAAAAACATAAAACCTCAAGCACGATGGACTCAAGATAAGGCAAAGTGTTTGGATAAGCTGAGTCTGCTCAGTTGACCAACTGCTCAGAAAGTGCTTACATTTCTCCTTTTTCTTTTTTTTTTTGTTCTTCCCCGTTCTCTCTTTTTAAAACCATCTTATCAACGACAGCAAACACACGTCGAGAAACCTTTCGCCTCAAAGGGATCCCCATACACAAGGTGACCGCTGCAGGCCGTACAGACATATATAATTTTTTTGTTTCTCTTTAAAAAACATTCAGTATGTTATCATTTAGTAAGTAAAGAAAAATATTTTCCCATGCAACAATATGCTGAATTAATTACTGATGCCTTTGAAGTGTAAAGGAAGTGAAAAACAAACAGAAAAAAAAGTGCAATCCTAAAATCTACGGATAAATACGCTTCAAATAAAACGTCTCAGTGTGGAACTTAAAGGTCCTTTGTCAGGGGAGGAGTTTTACATCTGAACCTAATTTATAGAATATTTAGTTCTTACATATATATATATTCATATTTATATGTAATCTATATAACATTGATGATTTTAAATCTAGAAGTGTTACAGTCAGTATAGAGGTTGTTATTTGCTAGTGAAAATATCAGGTCACTGTCATATTCTCGTTGGATAAGAAATGTTCATATCTTCTTTACAATCTACCTTGTGTACAGTGTTCTAGCAAAAAAAAAAAACAACAAAAGAAAACAAAGAACAAAAATCAACTTAATGTCATTTACAAAAATACCAAACTTTAGTAACTGCAACATTTGGTTGCCACCGCAACAACTTAATATTGTTATGAAATACTATCATACTAGAGTGAAAAGTACATCTTTTTCAAAATTTTCTTTGCATTTTTTTTTCACTTTTTTCGTTGGTAAAACGTCATCTATACAATAAACTTTTTCCTCCCCCCCTCAGTAACACGAGCAACTCTAGTACTACGCTGTGATCTTTTTCCAATATTTTTTTTTTCTCTTTTTAACCTCGATGAGAGGGCAAGAAAGAGCCAGAAATGTTTCCAGTTCCATCACCGGGGAGAGCTTTTCAAGCCTCCCCCGCCGCCGTGTGACTCCTCATCTGCCGACTCGACGGAGGGCTTGGCCTTTAAAAAAAAAAAAAAAAAGAAAAAGACAACCGACCCGTGCAGAAACGCTGCACAGCTCAATAAATTACATTCATCTCAAAACAGGATAGTTTACAACATCATTTTTGAGTAAAATCTCACCTAGAGTGACGCAAGATAAATTACAACAAAATAGGACAATTTACCGCCTTTCACAAAAGGGTGTGTAGCAACCGATAAGGTAATAATGACCAGCAGCGCAACAAATACCAATAACGGCCATTTTAAATGTTACGAAAGAGGAATGGAACCATTAATATTAAGTTTGTGGGCCATTAATATGACATTTTGCTAATAGCATAATTAGTTCTCACGCTATTAGCATAGCATTAACTTCTGCAGACCCAATTGTTCCCTTTTAGCCACTTTTCATTTTTTAATTGCTGATATTTTTGTCAATGTGACGCGGAATTTTCCAAATATAAACAGTTTGAATGAATGTTAAAAATCTCCACCTCACTTCCCCTTAAACCTCAAAAAGCTAAAAGTTACATCCTTAGAATCCTCCACCTAAATTGGTTGGCCATCACATAAAAATACCTTATTTCATCTTATGTCAACTGTATATTTAAATAACTCCTTATAATTCCTTATACACATTTTAAAAATTTACGGGGTTATTTTATTTTTATTTTTCATGGAATTACATATTCAACCACTAGTTGGCAGCACAACAGATAGAGGGGTGTAAATGGAACCCCTTTGTTGTACTTTGTTGTGCTATTGCATAGAAATAAATTATTGCAACACAAAATAGTCTAGTTAAAACCTTCACATCACCCAAATCATTCCACTCTGCACTACACAATTTATATTTATACAATTTGAAATGTTTAAATTTAATGAGAAAAATGTAAGAAATCGTTGAACACTTTGAAGATCTGATTGGAGTCAAATTTAGCACTTATATGATTTTTATAGCGTTTTAATTTATTTTTGTCTGTAGGGAACCTTTTAGGTGTCAAGAATCCTACGTTCGGAGCTTTTTTTGCACGGCAATACCTGCATAAACAGGACTGCAATTATCTCAAATAAAGCCAATTTTTCCCAGTTGCTTTAAAAGCTGCTTGTTAAGATTTATGCTGGATGACATAAAGTGTCATGTTAGGTTATTGGCTCAAAAGCTTCACAACAATATTATATTTAAAATGACCTAAATCTGGTTATTAGCCATTATTACATCATTGTTGCTACGGTGAGCGTACACGTTACAATGTGCATGAAAACAAACTGTTTCAATTGTGGATTGTCAGTGTTGATCAAGCACCATGAGATTACATCAGAATTTTTGATCAAATGGAGAAAAACGTCAAGAAAAAAAACAACCTACATGACATTTTTCTTGTCTTGGCCTTGAAAAACGAACACTTGTTACGGGAGGCGGAGGGTCAAACACACCTTGATAGTAGACACAACACAACTTCTTTAAATAAGTCTGAATACATTTTCTAGAACCGTGAATAGAAACTGTCAAAATAACAGACACTTTACATACATTACACAGTTTACAATACGGTGTTTTCTCACTCACTTTCCTCATGTAAACTACTGAAACCGATGTAAGAAACGACGGATACACCGTGAAACGTCACCAAACATTCTACAAAGCTAGTTTTGATTTGTCGATCCTTTAAATTCTCTCCTTGCAGTAAAGTCACTTGTGATGTAAGATGAGCCGTTGCCAGGGAAGTTGTCCCCCCCCGTCCCGCCCGGCAACGCGAAGTGTAATGTCTTTCCCCGAAAAGAGTCCATATGGATTTAACAGCCGGTGGGTTTTTTTGTGACTCTTAGTGATCCACACCCTGGATGCTTTATGTGTCGTCGATGAGCTTCTTTTAAAATTCTTTTTTGAGGCACTTCTACAGTTTTCTAAAATGGAAACAGGATTATCGGTGATAGTTGGGTTGGACAGGACAACCGACGGTCACAGATAGCCCTCCAGTTCAAAGTTCAAGTCATCTTTTTGCTTGACGAGTGTCGTCAAATGCATTGTTTTCTTTGTTTTTGTTTTTTTTTTTTTTCAAACTTTTTTTTGTTGTTGTTTTTATGTTTAGATTTAGCACTTAAGTCCCTCACATGTCCCCCGGTTCTAAAAAAAAAAAACTCATTTACCAGGCCTGGAGTTGCACGTCCTCGCTTAAAGTCGAAGTCTGCCGGCAGACCATCAGTTTCCTGACAACGACACACACAGTCGCACGTACACACACAAAAGGCTTGGTATGACTGAAGCTAACCCCTCTAGCTTCTGTCGAGCCCTTGGCGCAGGCCCGAGCCTTGTCAAGCTTCTCCAGTCTGGACTGCATGCGAACAAGCTGAACTCACGGCAAATAAAGGGCGAGCGGGTCGACTCTGCAGCGATGGGGCGATGGCAAAAATAAAAATGGAAAGGGCGCGTAACGCTCTCATGGCGAGATGTTTCCGGGCAGAAAATGTTGGCGTCTGGGGCAGGCTATCGTTTGAAACAGCGAAGGGACGTGAAGGTGTGGCTGTCGGGGTGAACGCTGCTCTGAAGTTCTAAAATAAATATCCAAGAGTCGATATTCCACTGTATCTACAGTGTGTCTGAACTATACATAAGAATATTTGTGACTTTTTCGTGTTCATATTCTGTTTTCTAGCAATACATACAGTATTTTATATATATATGTGTAGATATATATATATAATATATTTGTGTGTATATCTTTTGTTTTCTATGTGAATGTGTGTGTGTTACAGCGGCTCTGCAGTTCTGGTGGTTAAATTGAAGTGTTACACTCTTAGCATGCAGGTTGCTGGACCTCTATGGGAGAGGCAAGGTAGTATTTACAGAGGGGCTGTTTTGGGCTTCCTAGTGCAGCTTCGTGACACTCCGTTTCCCTGGCGACGCTCACTTCAAGATGATCTGCAAGCCAGAGACACAGAAACAACAAGGGAAAAGACTGCTTTAGTTTGCATCGAAAAGTTCATGAGCTACAAAAAAATCATATCTGGACAAATATAATGTCATCTTAAGCTACCTGAAGCTCTTTTTCTCTTTTGTTTTCACAACTCCTATGGTAAATGTGGTAAGTTTTGACAGATAGCAGGATGTCCTACTCTTATGCCTCAACATATGAGTAGCTGAGGTATTGTCAATTACAACTTCATTAGATGAAGCAAACTATACATTCGAATAAAATTCAAATGAAATATATTGAAGTTAGTGCAAAATAGGGTGTGAATACATTTTGAAAGGCTAAAATAACCGACCTGCAACACTTGGGGGGGAAAAAAACAAAACAAAACAAGGGAAGACAGACAAAGATGAGAGAATCTTTGAAGGGGTAAAGGTAGAGGAGCTTCAGGCTGCAGTCATGTTGGTGTCCCAGGCAGAAAGCCAGTGCAGAACAAAGCCCTGCATGGTTCCTGTTAGTAGACAGCATTCAGCCAGCAAGATGGAAGCCACTGATCCCATCACACACAACATATGGACGGCACAGTGTGTGACGTGAACACTCCACAGCGCAGAAGGAAGCCGTAAAAAAAGAAAAATTAAAGTAGAAGCAGCATCAAAGTGGTTCAAGACAGTTGATGGTTTAGTTAATCATTAAACAAACTCTATATGTAGTAAAAATAGTCCGCCACTAGAAGGTGCTGCGCCTCCAGAAAGCTCCTGCAGCAGCAGTGATGTTACCAGGGACACAGCAGTGGTAGCACATGGTTAATATTATGCTTCGACATGGAGGGACGTGATTGGCTCCTTCATGTCGTGTCACATTAACGGTTCGCCGGTCGTGAGTTGACCAGACTCTGAACCTGTCGCGCTGTCTGCAACTATCTGATGTGTTTGCAGTAGTTATATTCAGCCTCAAATGTTCATTTTTCCCAGCATTTAATTTTTTTTTTTTACTGGCCTGAATGAGAAAAGGAAGAAACTACCCAGATATTAAAAGGAGATTCAATCCAGCTGCATTAGGGCTGTGAGGCAGTGAAAACGAATAAAAACCAGTCCGGTTCTGGATTTGATAAAACCACATGACTGGGAGCAGAGTAAACAAGGTGAGGACTGTATGCAGCGCAGCTGATGATGAGGAGGATGATGATGTGCGCTCTAACTGCAGGGTGGGAGGCAAACGGAGGCAGACAGCGAAGGGCTGACGTCACCCTTTTTTCCAGCTCCTTGTCCCACATGCATCTTTAAAGAGTGGCTCTGCTTCCTGCTGCTACTGCTGCTGCATGCCAATTACAGGAAGAGACGGTGACTCACAGGAAGTGCGCGCACGGCCGGCCTATGAGGAGCAATACGACGCTGGGTAACGGGTCTGTGATTAACGATGATGGAGAAACGGACAACACATTTCTGTTTGTGTTTTTCAAAGCAAAATGTTGGTCTGCTCACATCAGATGGGATAAAAGCACTGCTGTTAATTATTTGATTGTCAAAGATGGTTTTATGAAACTCAGGGGGGGAGGGAACTATAAAACAAAAACAAAAAAAGCACCTGGCTGTTGCTGTTTAACATGTGGAGCACGTTGCTGCGTGTCCTCAAAGCACCTCTGCTCGGATCCAGCAGTAAATGACTGCCAGCTGTGTGAGTGAGACCCACCGTTCCTGAAATTTCCAGGTTTAAAAATGGGGCTGCACGTGCTTCACCCAGGCAGTCGGAGCTGTTTGTCATTCAGGAGAGCCGACTTTTGATCAGAGGCCATTGTTTAGGAGGCTTCTCTGGTTATATTTTTCCTGGAACTGTTTTCTCATGATTTATCTCTCGCATTCAGGAAAAACAAAGAAGAAGCGTAATGAGTTAATCTAAAATTGATTGAGCTTATCTATTGACTGACAATTAATTGAGACACTCCCATTTAGAAAGAGAAACAGGAACCTCTTAAGTTGCTGAATATTAAAATAAAGATGAAAGGAATACATGAAATACTTAATTCCCCCTAAACAGAGACATATACATACAGAAGTACCGTCTGTACTTGCTCTTGATGGAATGCTAAAACTTTCCACTTTTCACTAGTGTGAGTGTAATAACTCACAATAGCCCTCAAAATCAACCTTATTTATTAGCGTCATTTTTTTTCCACCATGCTACAATTTTTCTATTTTGTCAGAACCGCATAATGTGCAGTTTGCAACAAACAACAAACTTTGAACCTTTTCTCATTCCCGTTCTCGGATGTCCCCGCCATCTTTGTTTCTGTACCAACTGCCTTTGCTTAAAGATGACCAGCGGAAGAAGGTGTCAGCGGACATTATTAGTCAATCGATTGGAACTAATTTTAATCTAATAATTATACTTAATCATAAGTTGGACCAGATATTTAGATACAATTTATAGAAATATCTTGTTTCAACTGTGGCTACTACTAAAAGCGAGCCGCAGGAATGTTTTTGTGCGCGTTCGCTTGAATGTCTGTGTCTGCGTCGCACACAAGCAGTACAGATGACGTCCCAGCTGCCGATGGAGAGGCCTTACCGTTTCAGACAACAGGAAAAGTAGAAAATAAAACATGCAAAACAAAACCAGGAAGTGGTGCAACATAACACAAGTACTACTTGCAAATGTGGGAGCTCTGAAGAAGTGCTTTATTAGGGTCGCGCTGTGGACATTACCGGAAAAAAGAGGCGCTACTCAGGTAGTGTCCCACTGCTTTAAACTGTGTGGAAAACACCCACTCACCGGCTTTTACCCAGTGCAGCCACATGGATGACTGGAGTATGGCTAAAGCTGCAGGTTTTGTTGCAGCTCACTAACAGGAGGCAGTACTTATTCAGAGCTCCGGGGACTGATGAAAGAAAGCTTTAAAAGGAGCAAACCTGATTGGCTGGTGCTGTTGCTGCGTAGGGGACACTTGTGGCAGGAGTTGTTGCTGCAGAGACAGTAGCAGGCGTAGCACTGTACATCATTGGGACTTTGTTTTTGAGGAGGAAGGGGGAGGAAGGAGGGGAGGATGTGGAAGGAAGGGGTAGCAATGAACAGGTAGGTGGAGCATTATGGCAACCATGGCAACAGTCGTGGCGCGTGTCGACGGCAGCGTTTTGTCGATGGCGGTGGCGGATGTGGTGAGAGAGAGAGAGAGAAAAAGAGAGAGAGCCAGCGAGCCATCGTTAGGGTTACACCGGCAGATGGCATGCAACCATTCACAATGCAAAGCCAGGAGGACAGAAAGAAAGAGAGGAAGAAAATGACAGCATGGGAGGATAAAAAAAACAAACAAAAACAAAAACAAGAGGAGAGAAGCTAATTACAATCACAAGTAAGGAAATTTATATGGAAAAATCAGTTTTATGTCTTTCCCAGAGAAGTTAACAACAAGATGCATATTTTGATGCAAATTTAAACCAGTTGGCCTGACTAAGTAAACAGCAGGGAGACGCCACATAGCTACTGCCAAGAATATGCAATTCTGTCAAAACATGGTAAAAGTTTTTATTTATAGTCAGCACCTTGCAATTAATATTCACACCCCTTCAACTTTTTCACATGTCATCACATTCCCTAACCCTTAGGCGTTAACACCAAATTGGGACTTAATGCTAGACCAACCCACAGTAGGGCTGAACTGCGACGCTCTAGAGGTGTGAATACTTTTGCAAGGCCCTGTAACTCCACTTTGATGACTGCGTTTCCAGTTCTGTGGAATTTCTCTGGGAAACTGATTTCAATTTCCTGGTTAACACGGCACGGCCAAACGGAAGCCATATTAGAGCTCAGGAGTCAGCACTTTAATCGTAAACATAAACAGTCAAAAACAACAAGTCAGTTGGTGGGGAAAAAAGAGCTTGGAGCTGCAGCTCCTTCAGGTGATGCAAACTTAGCTTCAATAAATATCCATAAATGTTTCAGAAAATATCTTAAGGGACTTTTTGTCTCACCTGTAAGGGCTGCAGACATACCCCCTACATAAGCCTAAATGCATGTGTGTGTGTGAGTGTGTGTGAGAGAGAGAAAGAGAGCAGCGTCAGGACCTACCAAGACTGCTAGCAGGGGTCATGCACAACACTGACCCTGTTGTGTTTATGCAAAGAAAGACAGAGAGAGAAGGGAAGAAATGGGTTAATTGAGGAGGAGGAGAACAACAAAGTTAGACAAGACAAAAACAAAAAGCATCAGTTAGCTCAGATGCTACCGTAACTGCCGTGATGCCAGCTAATAATGGAAGCAGTCAACAAATGCAAGCAGTGGCATTCTTCGCTCGGAGCTCTGCATTAGTGGACGGACCTGCAGCTAAACCCAGGCTGGTGGACACAGGAGCGGCGCGAAGTTTAACATCTGGCAAGGCGCTACGAACGTGTGCAAGGTTCACTTAGGTTCAGCTTGTTCTGCTTTCCTGTTTCTGCAGTCATTAACAGCAAACTTTGCAGGATCCCCGTGGCAACTGAACACTGCGACTGAGTCGGCTTGCTTAACCGAGGGGCGGGTTGTCTCAATGGAATTCAGATATGGAAATTTCAGGTCAAACGAGGGGAAGGAAAAGTAAAACTAAAGGGGTGAGCAAAACGGCAGCATCATGCAGAGTAAAAAGCGCAGCTTTCCGTCCAGTTCTGGATTAAATTGAGATAGTTTTTACCAGAACTTTTCACACCTTTTCAGATCTTCTGAGAGTTTTTATTTTTTTTCTAGACTTTGGACAAACCCAACCTACATGAAAGCTTAAAGATTTATAGTTGCAATGAATTAAAGGTTAAAAATATAAGATCCTTCGGGGTTAGATTATGTATACTGCTTTGCAAAAAAGCCTTTTTTTTTTTTACATTCTGTGTGTTACAGCTCCATACTTCAATATGCCGTATTGGAGAATTAATGTAATAGACCAACACATTGTGCAAACCCTAAAGGAAGGGAAGTTTTCTTTCAGCTCTTCTTTCTTGCCACTCTTCCATAAAAACTAATGTTTTTCCTATCTGAGCTGTGGACAAATTAATTTCACAAAAAAGATGACTTCTGCTTTGTGTTGGCTTACCAACAAAGCAAAAATGCAGAGAGAAAACAGAGCTAGAAATAATTTTGCAAGTTGTTTGTAACGTTTTTAGTATCTTCTCAGGGTTGGAATGAAAAGGAAAACCTCTACTAATTTTGAAAAAATTACAACAAAATGGAGCATAAAACATGGCACTTATCCCGTTTTATAGACAGGAAGTGATTCAGAGCTGCTCCAAACGACAACAAACAGACTTCCTTTGCAGCTGTAAAGCTACAAAGGATTAATATGATTGCTAAGACCTGTCTGCAGCTGTATGCCACGTGCACGAAGTGGACGATCTTACCTGTGGGAAAGAAAGCGGGCTGCTGGAGCTGTGCGTTGGCCAGCGCCTGCTGGTAGTGCAAAACACTGGGGTTGAACAGAGAGTTGGCTCCGTTGCTCTTCTCAAGCGCTGGTCTCTTTGGTAGCGGCTGGAGGACGCCGTGGGGGAACGCCTTGACACACACGCAAACAGAAGCACAGATTTGAGCTCCACACTCATTCAAATCGACACTAGAATTATTGCAAAGTGTTATTTTCTCTATGCTCGGCACAAAAAACCAGAAAAGAACAGCAAGAAATGGAAACATAATAGAAAGCTGGAATTATTTTAGCTTTAAGTTCATTACTACAAAAACACAATCTAGAAATACCACAGGTAAGGTCTACACATTAAAAAAGTGTCTTACTGGGTTTCACAACAACAAAAGAGCCAAATTAAATTCTGTGAGTGGCTACAAGTACAATTAAAGAAGCTACATGCAAAGCAAAAGGTGAAAGGTCCAAGTACCAGGTCTACAGTTGCCTCGAGGGGTCGCTTCATTGCTTTGGCAGTCGACTGAGTCTTTAATTAGCAGGCAGCGAGCACATGATGGCAGTGGGCCAATGGGATTCAAGCGTATTAACATACAGGTAACAGCAAGCAGAGGTGCATCATGGGGGACAGCATTGCATTGTGGATAGGTGAGAAGGAAAAAAAACAAAAACAAAAATAATCTGAATGCCAGTATACCACATACAAAACAATAGGCATGCACATAAACAAAAAAATTGCTGTCATTTAACTGTAAAGAAACATAGCTACGATATTAATTAGTACAAAAGCAAAAAAAAAAAAAAAAAAAAAAAAAAAAAAAAAAAAAAAAAGCAAAAAAAAAAATAAAAACAAAAAAAAAAACCACAAAAAAACAAAAACATTTATTTTATTTCTATCGAACGCT
>CAEGAG010106394.1:0-22236 GCA_903067065.1 Brachyrhaphis terrabensis | reverse complement strand
GAGTGTGTGTGTGCATGGTTGTTTGTCCTGTTTGTCTCTGTGTTGCCCTGCGACAGACTGGCGACCTGTCCAGGGTGACCCCACCTCTCGCCCGGAACGTAGCTGGAGATAGATACCAGCACTTCCCGACCAATGTTCCCTCTAAGCTGCGCGCTGTTCGCACATTCTCAGCGCACAATAAAATCTGTGCAGCTAAGGACGTATAACAATCTAGCTCAGTGAGTCACAGGTGTCCAGCCAATGATACGATACGGTTCACTTACGCTACGCAGCTAATCATCGAATGCTATTGTGTGCACGTGCCTTACCCATATGCGCTGTGGCACTGGGCAGATTTGCTAAGTAGGAAAAGTTGAACAGTCCAACAAACTCGGACGCACTTCAGTCCGCGCAAGGATAGATTTTTATGGTAAGTAATGCCAGTTATCAACAGAGAGTTGTAAATATTCAGGTTAGCTTAAGCTAAAATAACAGCTGGTTGTTGTTTCTCCGCCCGTATTGAACCAAAACGGGACGCGATTTATTCCGTATTGCTATAAATGTCTGATGTGTGATGCATTTATCTTGATATTAAGAAACATATTTTGATTTTCAAAACAATTAAATTTTTTGCTGTTTTCCTCTTGAAAATGTTTTCCCTTGAAATTACTGACAGATGCACAAGAAATATTGCTTTATTCATTTAATTATTAAATAATATACACTGTGTTGGTTCAATAGGCTATGTGCAATAATTTCAATATATCTTAATGTTGAAATTATTGTTTATGTTTTTTAAAAAACAAGTTGAACCATTTCGTCCCTCGGCTTGTAGCAAATTTGGTTTTTTGGCCCTCGGTGTATTTGACTTTGACATCCCTGATACAAAGTAATGTCACAAACTTTAACAAACAGATTTTTACCCTGTGGAAACTTATGCGTATATGATAAATGGTAAGTAATCAACGCTGTAGCAAATCACACGTTTCGTCTCATCTATAACCCTCCATTATTGTTATTGTCCAGCCTTACGCATCAGGAATGCAGTGTGACCCCCATGTCTCATCCTGGATCGTCACCGCAAACACCTGAGGGGGGCAAAAAAGGGAACCAAGGGAAAAAGAATCAGAAATCTCCTACTGTGACGTGGGTTTCGGTTGCCGGGGCAACGCAGCTGACAAATGAATCACCATTCCCATTCATCTTTTTCTGCTCTTCTCTCTCTTTCTTTCAGGGTCGTTTCCTCCGTCCCTTCTTTACACAGTCACTGTTAAAAGGCACGGGAAGTAAACAATGGAGAAAGATTCTCCATTACGACGTGGTATAAATTTTTATATTTTGTGTTTTTAAAGTTAGGCTGTATTTTCTGTTGAGAGTAAAACTACAGGTTACTAATTTCTTCTTCTTTTTGGTTAATCTATTTAACTCCTGCGATTTCTACACATGTAATTGTGCAGTTTGACTTTTCGACAATAAATTTGCTTAATGGAAACGTGACAGTTTTGTAAAAAAAAAAAGAAGAAAAAAAGGGAAGTTTTCAATAAAGAGTTTAAGGAAAACAACCAAATAAACCAATTTTGACCATATAAAAATTAGTTTATTTTGCAAAACTGCAGTGGAAACAGCCAGTGGCAACCGTTGCCATGGGTGGAAACCACGAAAAGAGTTAATACAACAACAAGAAATGTCTTTCAAGCCAACAATGATTTGACAGCAAAGATGAAACTAAATTACAAATGGATTTGGAAGTATCTGTACAAGTTTGACACCCTGCACAGCACATTTCTCTCTGTATTCCAACCACAGCCTCTTTTGCTCTGTGTTATCCAACGAGGGGAAGGCGCCAGGCAGGGAGCTGTCTCCAAACATTTTATCTTTCATTATGGATGAGGAGCTGTGTGATGCTGTGGAAATAATGTCGAGAGGTGATTGCAGTGCAGACTTGACCGTCTCTCTCTCTGTGTCTCAATATTTTCTCTCTTTGACATATCCAATGAAAGTTTTACTTTTGAGGTCCGGTTGGCAGGTTAATGTGTATTATATTGAATGATGATAAGAAAAATCATCCTCAGACTACTGCACAGAAAAAGCTCTTCATAAAGTAGAAAGGGGGAAAGTAAAAGGCTGCTTCCAACATGTAGTCAATAATGGTTCAATAATTTACCATTGGAGTTAGCTTAACAGCACTAACAATAAAGTTGCATACAGTTATGCTACACTAAGCTAGTCGTGTTACTAGAAAAATCAGCTACTGTAACATTGTATCTGTGGCAAGACTTGAAAATTGATGTTCACATTTGATTTCCATTCAATCTGACTGACCTTGACCTCTTTTATGAAGAAGAATGAGCAAAAATATCAAACTTTAGATATGCAAAATTGGTGGGAGAAAACCCAGAAAGATCTTCTATAAGGTACTCAGCAAATTACAAGGTGTTCCAATGCATTTAAAGAGACAGAACGATGTTCAAGAAAATGTATTTTATACAAAGTAATCTAACAATTATTTAGCCAAATTAGCATCAGAACTAGCAGGGTAAAGTAGCAGGTTTTCAATGCAATTCAGTCTGATGTCAATACCAAAATAAAATACAAACTAGAAAAGTGGTATTTTGAAAAAAGTAATCTTGAACGTAATTGAAAGCAGTTGTTTTCTGTTGGACTTGATGGGTTTTGTGTTTTCGCCGTCCCAGCTTGTTGTAAATGCCTCACATCCTGTGGCGCCGGACCGATATTAAAACCTTCAAAGACATCAAAAAGCCAGGCACTGCCGTTCCCAGCCTGCGAGCCTGTTTCCACACTGAAATATTGGATGTGACCATAAAGGGCAGCGCTGTCATCGCCTGCCTCAGAGACAGAGGAAATTACTTCACAGATAAGGCTCTCTCTCCTTTTCACCCTGTTTCTATGGAATCTGGGACAGCAGCAGGGAAAGCACTGGACACAAGTTGTATTTGGTTGTGTTGCTAAAAACTGCTTTAAAACTGCAGTATGTAACTTTGATTTAAAAAATATATATATATATATATATATTCTCTTACATTTTTGTTGGAAATGTCAATATGTCATGACAGTATAGTGTGAGACGGATAACCTGGGTCTTCTCTCTGAAACAATCAATCAGAGCCAGAAGGGAAAAAAATGTAGTTGGACTTTTATATCAGGCATAAAGAATTTTTATAGTGTCGGTTCCCTCAAACAATGGTTCCGAAGAAAAGAGCCATATTTGAAAATGCTAATCATATGGATATATTGCAAGTCATTCATTCTGAAGTCTTGTTAGTGAGAAAAATGTTTCTGAAATAATTTTTGATTCAGGAACAAAATTTTCTATTCAAACGGTTTAGAGATTCTGTTTTAAACTACGTGACAAGAGGAATAGAGCGTAAACATATGGAACATTTATTTAAAACAATTTTACAAGATCCAATACTGTATCAAATTCCATATTAGGTTTGCGCACCTTAACTACCAGCACTAGGTTAGCTTAGCTCCCTGGCTTTTTCTGAAATAAAAAAATATGAAAGTATTATTCAAAATATATATGGCAGACCCGTGTAATGCAAATGTGCAAAGACGTACAATTTAAGTCAATTTTTGAGCACTGTGAATCAAATCGGAATTCCCAAGACCAGGACTTACCATTTTTTTTATAGAACCTATTTTTTTTTTTTTCGTGCACTTCTATTGCATAAATGTTTTAGGTATTTATTTTTTTCCACTTAATAAAGAAAAGAAACTTGTTCACTGCTTGGTAAAGTACAATTTACAGTGTAACCCAAAATGAATCACCTCGCATTGCCTACAGCTGAAAGCCCACGTAAAATTAAAGCTTCACAATGTTTTTAAACCTGTAAAATCCCCCTTTAAAAAAAAAAGCTTGTCCTTCACATTTTTTTTTTCCCTGCACGTCTTTTAATACAAAAGTTAGTTTCACTCCGATCCACAGACATAATATTACCGCACCTTTCCATCTCAATGTGGGCTAAACACTCACCCCTCCAACAAATAGTCTCTGCGCTCTGAATCACGTTCCCTCCCGTGTCTGCCTCCTCCGCTCCCTCTGATATGCACCTTAAACCGAGGCTTTTTACCAGATGAAACATCCATTCTCTCCACTAAGCCCTCTCTTGCTTTCGGCTGAAGCACTTTATCGTTCTAAGCTTTCAAGAACGAGTTCAAGCACGCCGATTTCTACTCGTGGTTTAGCTGGAATCTTGTTGCCCGCGCGGTGTGTCAAGCGTTGCCTTCAATTTTCTGTTTTGATTGTCCCATTATGAGGACAGCCGTGGATCGGGCTGTATGGATCGACCAGTAACTGCAAGCAAAGACACCCACGCGTCCACAAAACCCATAACCCAACTCGTCATATCAAGCTAACATTGAGCACGGCAACTCGGTTCTTTGTGGACACAAGAATTAAAGGACACACTAAATGACACAATGACACATTTTTAAATAAAAAATTACTGCACCTATCCTGGCTATGCCTACTATAAAGGCATTAATTATTTTAGGCCCACATTTCTTAAACTTTGCTACAAATGCTACTGGTGTTACCTGGACAGTTTTATGTATATGGGTTTTTTTAGCTTTACATCATGTTATGTCATTCCCTCATCAAAAACATACCTTGTCATGATTCTTTTTGTGGATGTTTAAGAAATCCTTTAATCTCCACGGCAACCATTAAGCCGTGCAAAAATGCCTTGTTGGATCTAGCCCCGCCTTCCACGCGCAGCTCCTCCTCTGTGCTGCAGTTTCCAAGCTAAGCTTCAAAATCACAGAGCACTCCTCCCCGATGGCTCCCCCACTCCTCTCCTTTAAACTAGCCAGCAGTAATTAGCAAACATCTGGTGGAAAGGCGCATCTTCTGAGCTCAGTATGCAAGATATTTCTCAGAGAAACACTGGTGAAAACGTTAAAAAGTTAATGGAGGAGCCATGTTGTAATGACTTCCTGAAGGCGGAATTTCAAAAAGAGCGGGAGCT
Organism: Brachyrhaphis terrabensis; assembly: GCA_903067065.1. Classification (NCBI taxonomy): domain Eukaryota; kingdom Metazoa; phylum Chordata; class Actinopteri; order Cyprinodontiformes; family Poeciliidae; genus Brachyrhaphis; species Brachyrhaphis terrabensis. Next base: position 17,266 of record CAEGAG010106394.1, on the reverse strand, counting down.
TCTTAAAGAGACAGAGGCCCAATTTCAAAGCGTTAGATTCCGATGTCAAATTATTTTTAAGCCATGTTTGATATATATGGAGCATTTTTATAACAATTGAAGGTAACATGGTTACTTGATTGTGCTATTGAAATGCATAATACTGCCCTTTAAGTACTGCAAGGCAAATACAAGCTAACTAATGTAGTTCTAGTAAGCACCAACTAGTAATTAGAGCTGAAAGTAGTTCTTGTAATCTATTAAATCTGACTCTATTGGACCAACAGGACATGTAATAATTTGTCTCTGCCTTATTCATCATTCACTAATGTTAGGATATTGGCCTCCTCTGTTTTATTAATCAAGGATAGCTGGCTGGGTGTTAACATTGCAGATTTTGATTTTATTCGTCTTGCGTTCAGATTTGCCGACGATAACGGTGGTGTCTTCAATTATAACGATAACAGCTGGTAGTAAATTAGTTAAAATGGGACCATTAAAAAGAGCTAGCGTGCTGCCAGTGCCTTCCCTCTGAGATGAACTCAAACAGCTCAGTGGTGCTGCTCACCTCTCTTCTCAAAGAAATGAGTAGGCAGCTGCTTCCTTACTTAATTTTCTCTCCACCTCCTTTCTTTTTTTTCTCCCTCTTTCTGTGATTTTCATTTCTTGAGGAAAGACGCTAGTTTCTGAGGGAACACAAAACTCAGAAAGAAAGTCCAAACCTTTGAAATCGGAGAATGTAGCCCTCCGCTGAGCCTTCGTTCAATTCTCAATTAGCATATTTCCCCTTGAGCCCTTCCTTCACTGAACCTTTAAATTCATATCTTTGTTGCGAGATTCTTGCTAATAAAAATGTATTTACTGATCTGTCAAGCATTCAGGCATGACAGAAAAACAAACGGAAGACGTATTTAAGAGGCAAATGCGTTTTCACAGAGCCGTATTTTGCCAATGCGACTTCAAAATAAGTATGTGCTGCAAAAATTACTGGATCAACACCAAATGATATCAATATCTGCGTCTTAAAGATAAGTAACTGGAGCCTTTTTTAGTACAGGACTGCCTTAAAGTGTGTTGTTCAGATTTCTGATAGACTGGATTAGAGACGATCCATCAACAACACGAGTACGAACCCGAGGTTAATGACTTGAGGTTAATTAAACAATGGGAACAATTTGCTAAATGGATCCATTGTCTTTTTTTTGTTTTTCATTACTGTTCCTATTTTAGTTCCAGCCCACACTTCCATTCTGTGCAGGTGAATTATGAATAGTCAGGAAATGACTGCATTTACATTAGACTCATAGAGTAAATGATTCTGTAGTGCTGGGTAATACTTCCACATGCAATTACTGCATATTTAATAGGATCTGTGATTAATACAGAACTTTGGACAGCATATTATATTAGGCCTTACCACAACTATGACAATAGTAATTAACTGAACACAAAACACTTTGCCATAAAGACAACAGGAGGCTATTGTTGACATTGTTGCAAACTACTCTGTTGGACTATTAATACTGATTGTATAGTACTTTGTTGAAACTCAAAAAAGACTCATTTTGCATGTTTACTACAATTTCGCTCGACTCAATTCTCACTTCAGAGCACAGTCTGGACTTTCTCCCATTCACTTGGATTCCTCCAAAAGAATTTCTACCCAGCAAATCAGAGAAATGGAGAAGTTTTGAAAGATGATGTCAATTTTCTGCGCTGTTTTAGAATTGTAGTCTGCCTGTAGTTTTAGCAATGTTTTTTTTTACCAGGCTAGAAGGAAAGATTGCCCTTTTTTGTTCTAAAATAAATTGTAAAATTATATTTGTTTTACAGAATCTGTAGGAAACAATCAGTCCTGGATTCACTAAACTATACATGTATTTTCTTTTTATGTCCTACAAAATTCTATAGTAAGCCTGGAAAGGCATTGTAAAGATTTTTTTAAGACTTTCTGATCGTTATTGAATTATTCAATCTCAGTATTTTCACTTTCCAACAAACTGTTAAGTAGCCCTTCAAAGCAGAGACAGACTTCATAGCCATTAGCAGCTAACGGTTAGCCAATCACAGTATCTTCACACTGCCTACTAATCATTTAAATCAGTTTTCATGCTGTTGTAATTTTTTCTTATGCCTACCATTTCTTAGATATGCTTCCATATAAACAAGTTAGCTATTTGCTGCCTAAAAAATGAAAACAAAACTCCTTAGATTTGCTGTTTTTCTTCATTCTCATCCATGAAAAATAAGTCGCCTAACTGAGAGCAGCAGATCGTAAACCCTCTCTCTGTAACAACATAGATTTTTATCTGCTGAATAGCAGTGGAAAATATGTTCCAGGCTTTTATACAGGACTGACACCAACAGCACACTGAGAAGGTCACGCTACAGACCTGTGAAAAGCTACATGTCACGACAAAGTAAACAGGAATACCTCAGGTGTCTGTTCAGCACCTGCCTTAAAACTGCTTCCTGTACGAGCTCAGGGCATTTGCAAAATTTATTTTCTGACATTCCAATACTACATTTGTTTTCTTTATTATTTAGTTTCTACAAAACTTAGTTACCTGCATGCGGTACACCAAATGCTCATAATAAATCGTTTCAAAAAAAAACTTTTTCCACATATTGTGACATTAATTCCCTACAATTAAAAGAAAAACTATTATCTTTGGGAGAAACTATAAAACGGAAAAGATGGCTTGCATATGGGTGCACCTTCCTAAATTAATACTTGTGGCTGTGACAAAAATAAGGTTTTGCCACAGTTATGAATATGTCCACAAAGCCACCAACCTGGACTGAAAAACATGCAAGATGGTTGAGGACGAAGCGAGATTTTATTTTTCATGCATCCAAATCAACAAAAATTGCTGCAGGGGAGGAAATTTATGTCCTATTCAAAGTAAGGAACTAAATCTATGCAGTCACCAGGGACAGGAAATGACCTCACAATCTGATAGATTTGGACTAATGGTTAAAGCTTAAACAAAAGTAAGTAAATTTATGTGAACTGATTATTTTATGTTTTTAAACTTTGCGATATTATAATGGTCTTATGTTTTTCAATCACATAAAGCGAACAGTTTAGCAGGGGTGTGTAGACTCTGAAGAGCCGCTGCAAAAGGATCAGTGTTTTGTGGTAGCGTCGGCAGAAGCCTGTAAGAGGATTTCTGGAAAGGCGATTTGTTAACTAAAAGGTTGTTTGTCATTATTAAATCCTTCTGATGTAACATGACTTTTCTTTTTTTTCACCCAAACCGCCTCTTTTGATTTATATCCCACTAATACCAAAAAACACACGAGGCAAAACGCAGCGGCCAAACATGACGGGGCAAACGTGTTGTTCTTGGATGTACTACACAACTCACCTCCAGCACCGAGACATTTTATTCCACTTTTATTCATCATGACAAAATGTCACCTTTGCTACTTTCTTATTGACCATAACACAGAAAAGAAACCCTGGTTAGGACAGCGTTAGCTAGCATGGACATGTGTAGCTGGAGAAACATTAGCGGATGTGGCGATATGCTGCAAAATGATCCCACACGTTCGTAGATCAGACAAAGGAAAGGCGGAGAAATGTGGGTCACAGTGAGCTCTAGGGCATTCAAGCAAACATCCCTTTGATTTGTGTGATAGTGATCTGGGCTGACTGAAGCCTCCGGGCCAAACCCAAACACTCCTTCTGTCCTAGCAGATACTGATCGATCTTCAGGGAATCTGTCCAGCGGTGTGTGTAACAAGGTGGTCGGGATGTAGGCAAATACATTTTCCACAACATCCATAAAGATTAATCTGTCAAGCGTTTGCCTTGCTGCTGTAGCCGCAAAAAATACCCGAATGTTTGGACCTGAACTTCATTGGCTCTTTAAGGAAGAGCAGAATAAACTGCATTCATGTCATGATTTATCCTCAAAAGCTATAAAATTCTATTTTCCGCAGCTTAGAGGTCTCCCCAAACAGTCACAGTGGATAAGTACCTTTGAGCATGGCGTTTACAAATAGAAAATATTAAACCTTGCATTGCAATTGCATCTGAAGATTTGCATAATGAAGGATGCATGCTACATGACTCTAAACATGAGGAAATACAGGAAATTTCTTGGAATATCATCTCCCGCCAGGTTTGAATAGTACATGTAAATTGGGATCAAGTGTGTGTAGTTGACAGTGTTCAACTTGGTAGCTATTTACTTTAGCTGTGATGTTACTTACTTGTGCTTTTTTCCCCCATATGTAAAGGGGCAGTGTTATGTGTTTTCCAGCCACATAGTGCAATTTTGTAGCATAATCAAGTAACTGTTACCTTCAGTTGTTATAAAATGTTATAAATATCAAATACAACTACAAAAATTGACTTTGTCATTTAACACATTGAAATTGGGTCTTTGTCTCCTTAAAAACTCCTGTTCTTTCTGAAACAGGTGTTTGCTAATTGCTGCTGGCTAGTCTGAAGGAGCTGAGTGGGGGAGTCGCAAAGGAGAGGCTCTGAACCTAGGAAACTGCAGCTCCGAGGAGGAGAAACATCTCAAAAGTGGAGTTAGGTCCACTGAGGCTGAATGGTTGCTAAGGGAGGTTGAAGGATTTCTCAAATAGCAAGGCACTCTGAGTAACATCTTTGAATCATCAGGAAACAACGATCCAAGCCATGGCCAGTGATTCATGCATCCTAATTGTCCCATTAGTGCCCTTAATGGTCCGATTAGAGTAATTGTTATGACTGGAACTTATGAGCCTCTTACTTACAAACATGTTCAGAACTGAAGAAGCCTCCTGAATCAGAGGCAGAACCTCAGTAGGATGCAGTAGATCTCCTTACTTGAAAAATAGACTTCATGGGTAAATAATTTACCAAGTCTTGAGATGGTGGCAAAGTGTACATTGAATACACTCTTTCTTTAAACACACTTAACTCGGCTTATATTCTTCCGGTTGAGATCCTTACAAGTCATATTTTTAGATAACCCAGTATGGCCAGTAACTGGTATAAAAGCAATTTGCACAATACTGGAAAACCTGAAATGTTTTAGTGCCATTTACTCTGATTCCTTGTCAAAACCTTCTGTGTATCTGAGTTGCAACACTCATTATTACTAGATTATTGCCCTACTGGAATAACCTGAAGAACCAATAGCTGAGTTTTCTTTACAAATGTGCGCAAAAAACCCCCAAACGCAATTACAGTGTTTCAATTAAATATGAAACGCAATTGAAATCACACGCGAATAAGTTTGTTCATGTAATAAGTCATTAAAAAACATGTTGCCCCATTATCCTCCTACCACTTCCTGTCGTCTTCTTCTTTGTGGGTTGCACCAGTGGCAACATCCGCTTGTTGATCATGTGACTTGTATGTATGTGTGATACATAAAAAGTGTTTCCACTGCAGTTTTAGTAAATAAATCACTTTAGATATGGCCAAAAAAAACCACCTCATTCTGACACCAAAACATTATCAAAAAACAAGAAATTGCCATGTTTCCATTAAGTAAATTTATTTTTGAAATGTCATCCTGCACAATTATATGGTCAATGAAAGCGCAACTAATGGCAAGCACGTATATCTTATGCATATAGGACAGTGGAAAGGTGTCACTTCTAGCATGAGACGTGTTCAACATTTAATGTACAAACAGGACACAGTCAGTCGTTAATGACATTTTCAACTGTTGACATTTTACACTTATAAAAACAGTCTGTAAACTCTAATGTATTGACACAAAACAGATTTAGATTTTTATCACTAATCTTAAACGCCTACCTTCTAAAATTACATTTTACATTGGGTTATTTTTGATGGCTTCAAAAAGAAGAATTGAACTTCACTTCTTTTTCTCCATGCGTCATTTCAATGGGGATGTTGAAACTGGAACTATACTGCACAATGACTGCCAAAGACAATGTAGGAAAATAAATTAAATGTTAAAAGCAAAAACCCCAATCAACAGACTAAATGTTGGTAGGATGTGTTGTAAAGACTCATCCAATGACTCCAGTTCAAGCAAAGCCTTGGACTTTGCTATGAGGATTCCCGTAACTGTTTCATGTAGACAGTTTTTGAGGTCACACAACATGCTAGCTTCTACATAAAGTGAAATGATGGAAGACACAAGATAAAGAAACAAAGAACAAAAGGCCATAAGTCTGGTACTCAACACCAATTTAGCTAACCCCAACAGCGTAACGTCCATAGATGTCTTTCTCAATTACTAAAAGAAATTACTTGTTGATACATTGTTTTAAAGGTCATCATAAGGTGGTGGACATTTAATATTCCACCTTTGAAGACATCTCAGGTTCTGCTAATTGTGTTTTTATGTTGTGCAGTTAGCTAATGTTAGCATTTTTACAATTTCTTTATTTAACTCAGATTTTAATCAACATCCAGTTCATTGTGTGCTAGCAAAACTCACAGAAAAAGCTGTTCTTTCTTTGAACATCATACAATTTAGTCAGTTCTAGGAAAAACTAATTGGCAGGATGAACCAAGATTTGTTGTCTACAAAATAATCTGGACAGCCCACAAACCAAGATGGTTTCCTGTGTGAGTGTCGGGATCCATAATGCCTCGTTTCCACAGAGCAGTATGACACTGGTTGGTGCGGTTCTGTACTGTAGTTTGTCTGTTTCCATTGTAAAAGTGGTCCATGCTACCGAGTCGTACCACTGCATTCCTGAACCCTCTTCAGTTGTAGGTCCATAGGACAGCGATACTGTATAGTTAGGGAAAAACTCTCTTGAATACACCGGATCATGAAATAGTGTACCGAACCGCTATGACCAATGGCATACCACTCAAAACGAGATATTGTTTAACCAGATTTTCCCTTCATCAAACCTATATAAAAATTAGAGCACTGTTCAGAAACTTCTCAGTACAATTTACCACCCGTTTTCCCACAACATTTCACACCCAGATGGGCTCCAAAGGTTTTCATAAGCTGATATCTTGTTTTTTGAAAACAATGGGGGTTTAGCAGAAATATTTAAAAAAAAATATATATATATATATATTGGTGGAGCACACAGCAGAGTGTGTGTACTTCTGATTACTCAGTTACTTGATGGTTTATTGGACATAGTACAATATTACTTAAATATGTAATAGCTAACTAGTTATGTTGTCTAATAGATCTTTTACTTACTGTCGTCACTGACTGATGTCCTGGCTACTGCCATCCTTTGGCACTATCGATCCTTAGTTGTTGCCTCCTCAAACTTCTCACAAATAGTCATTTTCTCTACAGTACGGGCAAAAGTGCATTTCTGCTGTTTTTCTTGCCAGTGAGTTCAAAATGTGATCTATTGATTTGGCTTTAGAGATGATGTCTGTGTCGTCTGATGTCCGTCTTGTTCTGCACATGAACACAGGCTTGTAGCATTTTGTAAAACTCTTAGCAAAGGAGTGATCAACAGTCTAGGCTAGTGGAAAGCTCTGCAGCTGAACGATGAAAACGTTGAGTGGTGGAAATACAGACTTGTCTGTGAGGAAGCCATTCATCTGGAGTTTGAACACAGCTGCATCAACTTTTTTCAGGACAAGTTCCCACTAACATATACAGCATTGAAACTAATTCTGAGTTTCTCATAAAAGGCACTCTTCACAATCATATTCACACCAATGTGAAAAATATTTCTCCTACATGTTTTAGCATTGTGTCTCTGTTTCTCTGAGACACAATCCCGCATTACCATAAAAATTTCCAAGCAACAATTTTCACTGAACTTGTAATTTGAGAGTCACTAGGCCCACTTTTATGTGAAAATAATACACATATTTTGTATATAATTCTGAGCCAACGCTGAATTCTAGTCCAGTTAAATGGACAGAGCTAATAAAAAACATAACAGATGAGATTTCCAGTTAAAACGACTGTATGTAAAAACAGTGCTGAGGAAAAATATTTGCCCATTTCGGTCTTTGCCTTTTTTTGCTACCCAAAAGTGTTTCAGATCATCAAGCTAATTCTAATACCAAAGATAATGTTGTTGCATGCAAACCCAGTTTCCCACTGATGAATTCATTTATTAAAAGAGGAAAGTTATTTAAAACAAACTGGCCCTATTTGAAAAAGTAATTGCATGCATTGTAAAATAATAAACTTTCTGTGTTTAATACATTTTCTTATTTGCAAAGTTGAGTTCAAATTTACTGGATACGTCCAGTGCTAATCACTACTCAAGACTTTTGGGAAAACATTTTATGGTTGGACAAAATACCAATGAGTCCTCCTCTGAATGCCTCTTAAAAGTTTGCATGCAGGATTGTGGAGTGGCCTAGTCGAAGTCTGGACTTGAATCTGACTGAGATTCTGCCGCACGACCTTAGGTCGTTCAAGCTTCAATATGGCTGAATAAAACAATTCTATGTTTATTTGTAAAAGACTAATTTCAGGTTAATGCAAATGCAGTTACAGTTATTAGGTTGAGGGGGCATTTACTTTTTCACCTTTAGGGTTGGTTTTTACTTAAATAATTGAAAAGATCATTTCAAAACTGCAGTATGTGTTAATTTATGGGTAACTGTGGGATGATTTTGATATTAAAACTTGATTGATGATTTGAAACATTTATACATTTTTAGCTGAACCACAAAGGAACATTTTAAAATGACGAGTTCCATGTTATCAAAGTTATCAAAAACAAAGTTAACAAAAAAAGGACAAACTATAATTTTATCCAGAACACATGCTAGACACTGTAGACAGATAAAGTCCTCCAACTCCACTCATCAGCCAGGTGTGAAAATATCCCTACTGGCCCAATTTAAAGAGCCCTCCCACGTTTCTATGATCTCTGTGATCCATGCATGAACGATTCTCAGAGATAACTGGGACATTTCCATATGAACTCTGAATATAAAACAGGCACCACACAGAGAATAGACATAATTAAAATTCTACTTTGTTAAAGGACTGCATTTGAGACAAATTCCCCAACCCAGAATGGACAGCTACTTCACATAACTCACATTTTACATAAAATGTTTTTTTTTCTTCACTTCGAATACACAAAATAAGACTTTCAAGAGTACAATGTTGTTAAGAAGGTGCTTTTCCCTCACTGTACCTCATGAGCAGGGTCTGTGAGGGTGTGTCCCACTGTCCTACTTCCATTTTTGAGAATTCCCTCAGTGGAAATATGATCCAATGTCATCACCGGTGTTTTTGGGACACTAATATCTGAGTCCTCTGCCTGAGGCTCCAAGAACGCTACCCTCTTTCCGTTGGCACGCCTTTGTCCTGATTCTACCTCTCTGGGGTCCGAACAGAGAATGATGGCCCGTGCGCCACAGCCCCTGGAGCCACCACCCCGACTTTCCCGACACTGGCAGGGAGTGAGGTAGAGGTAGAGCAGGACCAGGATGATGCTGATCAGACAGGAAGCAAGGGTGGTGAACGCCGTGTTAAAATGTTCACCGCTGCTGCGGCGAGCCAAGCCCGTGGTGGAGGAGACACTTGAGTTACCGACCATGATCCTGGCTTCTGGAGATTCACCTGAATCGTAGTAGCGTCCCCGAGCAACCACACACTCGTATATGCCAGAGTCTTCCATTAGCGCTCCATGGATTTCAAGCGTGCCGTTGGGAAAAACAGACAGATGAGAACTCAGATCACTTGCTGAGGAATTCAGTGCTGTTCTTGGGGTAACCCAGAAGACAATCAACCCTTGCTGGACAGGAAGACCTAATCCAGGACAGGGTACTCTTAGCCAATCGCCAGGCTCTACGCGATAGCTTTGTGCCTCCAGGGGTATGTCTGATGAATCCTGATGTGTACAATTAGCCTCTCGAACTGCAGCGCTTCTACATTGGTATCCAACTTGGAAATCCACCAGTGGGCGATACTGTTTCCAAAGCCAGTATTCAAGCAACGCAATCAATGCACAGTCGCACAGCAAAGGATTTTCCTGCAAATATATTCCGGCATGGCGGCTGAGAGACAGCAGGCTCTGGACGGGTAACTTGGACAGTCTGTTATATGACAGATCCAGGAAGGTCAGGTTACGCGGTCCACTAGGATCCTCAAAAAGTCCCAGGGGGAAGGATGTTATTCTGTTTGCAGAGAGGTAGAGTCTCTGCAGACTGTTGACATCACTAAAGGCCCCCGGCATTATTTGGGCAATCTGGTTTCCAATCAGGAGCAGCTCTTTAAGTTCTGTCAGCCTGCTGAAGACGGATGAGTTCAGAACTCTCAACTGGTTTGATGAAAGGTCCAAATGGAGGAGACGCGGTGTCGCAGTGAAGGCGGCCCTCTCGATTTGGCTTATGGAGTTCCAGCTGAGAACCAGTGCGGTGAGCCGCTGAAACGGTTGGGAAACCCAGTCCACCTGCACGGTTCTCAGGGCGTTGTGGCTCAGGTCCAGCCTCGTGGCATAGCTTGGAAGACCAAAGGGCAACGCGGACAGATTGCTCCCACTGCAGGAAATGATATCACTGGCACAAAGGCAGTGTGGTGGGCAAGGGGCCACTGTGGGAATGAAGCCAAGACACAGCAGGAGCAGCATGGCTGCAACAGCAGGGTGGCAACAGCTGCCTCTAACATCGGCCTTGCCTAAAAGCTGTGATGCAACAGAGTGCATACTGGACATCCCTGTGACAGGACTCAGGTTACTGTCTCACTCGGTGAACACATGTCAGGTATACAAGTCTCCGATAACACACTGCACACCTGAGAAACGGAAATGAACAAGGGAAAAAAAGGCAGAAGTATCAGAGGGATTGTCTTCTCCCTGTTACATAATTCTCTCTAATCTAATGAGTACTATCTTTACGTCCTGTTTCAATGCAGGACGTGGTGATTAAAAAATGTCATAACAATAACAAAAACATAAAAGGACTGTGTAAGCCAAAAGACACACGATTCTAAAAATACACAAAAGCCTAATCCGCAGCTCTGATGGTGGCTGGCATCGCCAACATTTGACAACTGGTGGTACCTGCTGGAACAAGTGTAATCTGATCCATGTTTATAATCCACATCACAAGTTTTCCACCTATGCATTCTTCATTCCCTTACTTCATTGTTTCATAAAAAATAATAATGCAGTTTTGTTTTCACTTCGTTTTGCATCTTTGCTGTAATATTGCCAATATTACAGCATTACATTAGCCATAAACTAAACAGTCAGCAATGAAGTTGTGCAGCCGATAAGAACAATCTTGTGCCATTTGCTTTACACATTTAAAAGCACCAGGAAAAGCAAGTTTAGCAAATATTGTGTGAGTTTAAGAACAAAAATTACATATGTAATTTCAAATTCCAACCAATTTTTTAAAGTAAATTTGTTCAATTCTAAATAATTTCCAAAAATTATTTTGCTAGTTTGTTCCAATGTATGTTAAATAGTATTCTCAAAAAAACTTTTTAAATTGGTTTGAAGTATTTCTGAAATAAGTTTTTTTTTCATCAATTCTAACAAAGTGGCATGTACAGTATTTATTGGCAAAAACTGCTTCTGGGTTTAGCAAGTCTGCCTTTAGCATTAACGCTATCACTGAACAAGCTAAAGGTGGATACAAACTTAATAATTTCTTCCTATAAGACAAAAACTTACTGTCTTATGACCGTTATTAACATTTGTTAAGTTAACTCATATATTTCCAATTTAACATATAAACATATGCGCTTTTCTGTCTGCTGCTGGACAGGAAAAGTAAAAGTAGCTTATGTTAAACTGCACCAATATTAAGCAGGTCAATTTTAATAGATCTGTTACCAAAATAGAGTAGCTGGTGTAATTAAACTGGTGTAGGCAAATCAAAAACTATCTATCTGAGTAGTAATTGTATAAGTTTAATAACAAAGTAAATAATGCAGTTCCAACCTAATTTTAAAAATAGCTATGTGGAACGGTGTAAGCTAAAGCTCGGTTTGTTAGCATGTTTGACGTTAGCATTAGTGATTCGCCTAAATCAACCCGATTTAAGTCTCACTCAGACACAAACTGCCGTAGCTACAAGTCTTGTGATGGTTTCTATATTTTATTAAGTTGACAAATTTATTTATAATACAACTGGTAGTCTATAAATGCCATTTATAATTAGACAAGCCAAACTGATGAAAGAAGCCAATAGGCAGCAGGTTTAACTTTATTGAAACTATTTAGGCAGAACAGAAAGATTGGTAGAAAATGGCCACATCTGGATTACAATAACAAATTTAGTAGCTGGATTAGATTTTAATGACTAATATTTAATATCCCAAAAAATCCTTTTTACAGTGTAACAGGCTGCAAAATTAACAGATGAACCTCATGTTGTTCTAAACTTAACATTTTGCACTGGGTAGAACAGGAAGTCAGGGAGCTTTGGTGAAAATATTTATGATTAAAAGTACATAAAATAAAACATTTTACTTATGTAATGTTTTATACTAGTGATATTTTTTTGTCCTCCACACTAAAGAAATTATTAGACGTCTGTGATCCATGTTATTATTATTAGCTGTAAAAGTTTACAGTCTCACTGAGACTATATGAATGCAAAAACCAAAAAACAAGAAATTGATTCAGATCATTTGTTTTCATCCAACTTATGTTCGGATTAATTAACCCTCTGCCTTCCTGTTTTCCCTCTGCCTTCCTGTTTTCTCTGTTCCTCTACGGAAAAGAACATGAAAGAGCATTTTCCTCCGAGTTCCCAGCTGCCTAAACCAAACACCATAAATTCACCTTCCCGTCCACGCTGTCGCCTTTCCCAGCCTCCTGCTCCGACGCTCGGCCGTTCCCGAATCCTAAAATCCTGCAGGGAACTCTGCTCTTTGCGGAGCGAAGCGCGCCGCTTCCAGCCGCTCGGATGATCCGCGCCGAGTCTGAGAGGGAAGCGGCTCACCTGCCTGTCGGTGCGGGAGGGAGAGAGGGAGAGAGGGAGAGAGGGAGAGAGAGAGAGAGGCGAGGGTCTGGTCATGTCCTGGGAGTAAAACACGGAGCTCACACGGCGACCCGAGAGAGGAGGAGGAGGAGGAGGAGAGGAAGGTGTAGACGGAGCGACATCAGCATCACAAGCTGAGGATGTGGACGGAATGTTTGATTTATGTGCTGTTAGTTTGAAAAGAAGTTATCACGTCCATATTAAGTATCCGAATAATTCAGGTGTGTCAACAATTTAATTAAAGCTGCAGTATGTAACTCTTAGAAAAATATATATTTTGTCTATATTGTTCAAACTTTTACTATTGTTTTGTTTTAATAGTAAAACAAAACAAAACCTCATGTACGCTGATCATTGTTTTTCAATTTATTTATTTTTTATTTGCATAGTGGTGGGTATGCTAACTAGCCTTAGCATTTGTAGCTGGCTAGTAGTTTAGCAGATGTTCTCCCTGTGCATGGTGGGTTCTCTCCGGGTACTCCGGCTTCCTCCCACAGTCCAAAACCATGACTGTTAGGTCAATTGGTCTCTCTAAATTCTCCCTAGGTGTGAGTGAATTTAGACAAGGTGTCTGGACATGGTTGTATCTGGACAACCATGTCCAGACACAACCATGTCCAGACACAGGACATGGTTGTTTGTCCTGTCTGTCTGTGTGTTGCCCTGCGGCAGACTGGCGACCTGTCCAAGGTGACCCCGCCTCTCGCCCGGAAAGTTAGCTGGACATAGACACCAGTACCCCTCCTGACCCCACTAGGGACCAGTGATGGCATAGTTAATTTTAAAAAGTAACTTTAATCGGATTACTGATTACTCCTTGAAAAAGTAACTTAGTTAGATTACTGACTACTTGATTTGGAAAGTAACTAAGTTACATTAAAAGTAACTATTTTAGTAACTTTCAGTAGCTGCTAACAACAACGCTCCACCACCTGTGAAAATCACATTGATCTTTGCCAATACTTAATTTCAAGTTATTTTATAAAGGTAACATCAACAATGTGTCTCCACTTATATGGTTGAACTGAAGGAGGTTGTTCAATGGTTACAACAGTACAAAAAAAACTTTAGTAATTTGTGCGTGTTTTTGTGTGTTTCTATTGTCTGGAAAACTATAAATAGGATTTTAGATCCACCACCCCCCCACAACCTCTTTCTGTGCCCTAGCGTCCAGGTTCTGTTTACGGCCCTGCATTTGCTGTCAGAGCGCAGCGCACAGAGCTCCTCCTGTGGCTCCACAATTCAGATGTCCCGCTGCACAAATTTGTGACACTTATCTTAATATTAATAATTATAATGGCGTTTAGTTGCACAACTTTACGGAGACGTTCATTCGTGGCTGTTTTCACGTTCATTGCTGTTCATATTAATCTCGATGTTTGCGATTTTCTGGAGCGCAAAGCGAAGCTCCACGTCATTCAGAAGTAATACATTACTTCTGAATGACTTGACAAATGTCAATAACTTGACATTTGTCAATAATGTCAGTCAATAACTTGACAAATGTCAAGTTATTGACATTTGTCAATAACTTGACATTAACAAAGACACAGCGAGCCGCTGTGGCCTTGCGGGCCGCTGTGGCCCGCAGTAATTAAATATCATCCAGGGGACCCTGACTTTGACATATGTGCTGCAGAAGATTCATAAATTATAACTTATAAGCCTGAAACAGGAACAGGTCCGAAAAAAACTGCGTGCTACACAAGAGAGATTCCTTTGATGTATCAAAGAGTGATGTCATCACTGCTGGTGTCATTGTTACCATAGGAACTGAACATTCAAATCGTGCATTCACCCCAAACACGTTTTGAGCGTCAGGCGAATCTGGTTTACATTCAAAGTAAACCACAATGTTGGAAGCGCTCGATGCGTCAAATGGTTCACATGGCGCCGCGCTGGACGCTCCAGACGCGCCGCATCGGCCCTCGACACGCCTCCACATAGACGTTGAACGTAATGTGACGGTCAAAATGTGTTTGGTGTGAACGCACCATTATATGTCCAGTGTCATATTATGGCCATCATATTAGGACCAAAGCCTAATGGACTCATTGCTTTGGGTCAGGGCTAACTTAGAGGTAAAATGCAAATTAAGTTTTAGTTAATGTTGGGGTTAGGAATAGACTAGTATTGGTTAGGGAAAATGTCTGGGTTGGAAAAATCACAACTACTAAAATGAAGGGAAAATCAATGCAAAGTTCTAATATGGGTTGAAATAGTTTTGACAAACCTGTATAGCATTTTGTTTTCTAAATCATTCTATAAATAATTATGTAATGTTAAGTTGTATTTCTGCCAATTGCATAGCTGCAGTACATTAGTGGTCTAATGTGTTGAATGTGCTGAGACACATTCAACACATTAGAAACCAATCAGAACCAAAAGTTTGTCGTTTGGTTCTGACAGCAGAACCAAAAGACAAACTTTCTGGACAGCAGCAGAGCTGGAGAAATTTTCACAGATTCTCTGTTTCATATTTTACTGTCAGACACTTCTAACAAGTGTTAGTTGATGGATGGATGAACTCATCCATCCGTCATCTAACACGCTTATCCTTGCGCACACACATTCACACCTTAGGACAATTTAGAGAGACCAATTCATCAATTAACTTTTGAGAAATTTTACATGCGTATAGGAAAATTTTAATAATGCTTCTTTTGCTGTTTTGAACTCTGAAACTGATCTTGTGTTTTCTCCATTGATTTTGGAGTCAGGAATTGTATTTGCGTTGAGGCCGGTGTCCGTTTTTATTGCCCAAATTTGTGTAAAGCTTCGAATTTCCATAATGCAAAACCTGGGTTTGGATAGTGACCCAGGTTAGTACCACCGGGGTGTGGGTCGACGTAAAGGCCGAGCCGGGCATAGATTGGCCTCCCTGCCAATGCCAACATGAAGGCCCTCCATGCAGCCAGTGGAGGTTAGTCGCATGAAGGTCCATCTCTCCTCGGACCTCCCTGGTTGATAGGAGGTCCGTCTTTCTTCGGACCTCCCAGGTGGAATGGAGGTCCATCTTTCAACGGGTTGATTGGGCCTCCAATCAACCACTGGTTGATAGGAGGTCCGTCTTTCTTCGGACCTCCCAGGTGGAATGGAGGTCCATCTCTCAAGGGGTTGATTGGACCTCCAATCAACCACTGGTTGATAGGAGGTCCGTCTTTTCTAGGACCTCCCTGATTGTTTGGAGGTCCGTCTCTCAAGGGGTTGATTGGACCTCCAATCAACCGCTGGTTGATATGAGATCTGTCTTTCTTCGGACCTCGCAGGTGGAATGGAGGTCCGTCTTTCAAGGGGTTGATTGGACCTCCAATCAACCGCTGGTTGATAGGAGGTCTGTCTTTCTTCGGACCTCGCAGGTGGAATGGAGGTCCGTCTCTCAAGGGGTTGATTGGACCTGCAATCAACCGCTGGTTGATCGGAGGTCTGTCTTTCTTCGGACCTCGCAGGTGGAATGGAGGTCCGTCTTTCAAGGGGTTGATTGGACCTCCAATCAACCGCTGGTTGATAGGAGGTCTGTCTTTCTTCGGACCTCCCAGGTGGAATGGAGGTCCGTCTCTCAAGGGGTTGATTGGACCTCCAATCAACCGCTGGTTGCAGGGGGACCTCTGGTTGCAGGGGGACCTCTGGTTGGGTGGAGACTCTAGGGTGGTTTTTTTCCAGAGCAAGTTTCAACTTTGTCTTCAGGTCTGCAACCTGACCCTGCAGAGATTTCACTGTTTCCTCCTGTTTTTTGAATTTGGAAACTTGCTCAGTGTAACTTTTGAGCTGCTCTTCGTATTTAAGTCTCACTCTGTTTTCTTTAATCATTTCTTCTATCAAACCTTTATTGCGGGAGGCGTATTTTTCAGCCTCCCTCTTGAAGTACTCCAGCTCTTGAAGAATGTTCTTGTCTGCTGTAACTTTGGAAGAGCAAGTAACCTTTGATCCACCTTCACGTTTGACTTGCATGTGACGTTCTTTTTCTAACATTTTTTGCAGTTTTTGAATCTCCTCCTGCTGGGATTTCACTTCAGCCTGACATGCAATCCTTTGGTCTTTTTCCTCCTGGAGTTCAAAAATCGTACTCTGCAATTTGTTTTTAAGATCGCCTACCTGCTTTGTGAGATCGATGACTTGTTGGCTCTTCTCTTCCATGTCTTCCACTAAGGGGGTGACCTCGAAGCCAGCAGAGGGAGTTGTTTCCTGCTCGACTTCCAATGATCTGGGACTCTCAAAGTCGCCGGAAGGACTTGGTTCCCCCTGGATCTCTGATTCATCTTCTGGTTCAATGTCGTTGTCACTGTCATCTTCAAAACAAAGGACAGCGTCGTAGTCGACTTGGATGTTGAGATCCATCATCTCGATCCATGAAAGCTCAGCTGGAAAAGCTTCATGTTCACAAGTGATCTGTTGTTGCTTCATGTCTGT
>CAEGAG010106361.1:0-10302 GCA_903067065.1 Brachyrhaphis terrabensis | reverse complement strand
CCTTTAAATTTAAAAGCAGTGAATCTTTTTTAAGACAGTTCCTCCTGTGCTTGTATGCCTTTGAGCAGAGGATGGGAGGTCTTGGGAGGTTAAGACCAGAGAGGTTTACTCTTACTTTGCTCTTCTCTTCTGGTTTCAGTTTCAATTATTTCTAGTAAATCAATGGCTCTTAGCCACTGTGTCAGCTTTCAGCTGGGCTGTTAATCTGTCTCACTGTGTCATATTAACATGCAGAAATATAGGCCTATAAATTACATCAGACAACAGCAACAGAGCTATCAAAGTGGTTCACACAGTACAGAGCATAAAAACATTGCAGGTAGTTTCAGCTGAATCCTTCCCTCGGGCAAGAGAGCAGTTGGATTCTAATGAGCACCACTTGACAGCCAGAAACAATACTTATTCATCGATCATGTAATAATACTTCTGTCTTAAGTCATCAGAGGCATTTACTAATTCAGATATAGGGCCTGAGCCACAAAGATTCCAAATACGGAGCGGTAAATTATGTGAGGAAAAAAAAAATATTGCATGTACAGTAAGTGGGTATGTTGCATGTAGTCTACAAAGATTTGCAGTGTAATTGATTAACAGTGGTGCAGACCACTGTTGCAATACTCAAACAAAAAATTTGGATTTTTGTGTGTCATTCTCTAATTAATTAGAAAGTAATTTTGCTATAATAATAATAATAATAATAATAAATCTCATCTAAATTAATTTAAATTAGTATGCAATGTGGTGAACAAAAGAAATATTTAAAGCTCAATCAAAATATATACTTAACTCTAGAACCTCACTACATGTTGGCGGTTAATGTTCAGTTTTACTAAATAACATTGAACAGTATTTAAGTTTGTCGTGTTTTCTTTTTGGTTTAATTGGATAAACATGGTCAGCAGTCCGGCAGCTTTAATCTGTCCTACTATTTTTTGCATGCACAATTTGTGGAACATGCAGCAGAAGATAACCTTTTCTGGGCTACATGCACTCCTGCACTCCTGCATAGCATTAAGACCTAACAGTATGCTGCCATAAAGTGATGGTACATTATTTGTTAATCCTGCGGCTCAAAAATCAGCATTGCTTGAGGCTACTTCTAATCCATTTTTGATTATTTTTTATATTATATTATTTAAATAGTCCAAGTTTGTCATAGTATCTCTGCCATAGTGACCGCACATATTTTTGCATGTTAGTTTACACCTGCTTTTCGAACATGCCAAGTATAGATGCTAATAAAAGCACCCAGCAATCGGGTTTAGTGAATTGCATTGAGAGTGGTAAGTCATTACATTTGGATGTCGTCCTTCCAGTATTTAGTGCTTTCTGATGATCAGCATACGCTTTCCATATTAATGGAGGAAGACACGCTAAGTTTATTCTGCCGGCTGTTCTCATTGTACTAACGCAATTCTGTTTCAGTATTACTTCAAGATTAGGTTTGCACAAAATATCAAGTTGGTAGTGCTTTTTATACACGCAAACCTTTAAAAGATCAGGCCCACGGTGTTATCATGGGAATGCTCTCAACTGTAAGCATATGGATTCCTTGTCTTTGGTTTAAAGTTTCAGTCAAATGGTAGTCCAGATTGCTTAAAAGCAGTAAGATAGTTCGTCACTCATGTGTTTATTGGATGCCAATATTACACTAAAAACTCAATAGAGAACCAACATAAACAGGCTATGATGCCAACTTCTTAGTTGTCTTATTAATTTATTTAATATTGGTCGTATTTAACAGGTCTTATAATTGTTTCACTTACAATTGTTCCACAGGCCTTATTTAAACTTGTATAAAGATTGCTGCTCAGATGAAATGCATTAAAAGTTGAGAACATGACACAAATTTAACTTGTTGAAGCATTTTAAGAAATAAGCTTCTGTTACTTTTAATTATAACAACCTATGCCGTGGGAGCCAGGCAACAGACCACCACATCATAATGCATGCACAATGCACTGCCCAGCAATCCTTCTTGGTTTTGTTCTAATTTCCGGCATCTTTTCTGTAGAAACTTCCCATAGGAGAGCGAGAGCATGGAAATGGAGGAGAATAGCTCACTGAACACTGTCATTATGAAGTCTTTTGGTCATTTCATTGAGACTAAGAGGCTGCATGTAATAATGTAATATGCAAAACATGGGTTAGAATATAGGGTAATTTATTATTTCACTGGATTTTGATCATAAAATATTATCAAGCTCATTAAAAGGCAGAGAACAACAAAGAGACAAAGAGTTCACTTCAGTATTTCTTCAAAGTCTTTGTAGTTGTGGGAGGATGAAACTGTGATTCTAACCTGTCATGTTTATGTTCTTTGTGCCATGTACTATTTGATTAGAACAGCCACCCTTAGCATTTTACACATGTATTGTAAGAAAACTAATCCAGGTCCAACAACGAAAAGTGAAGCTGCCTGATGACGTAAGGGAAAGGAGTAGAACCAAATATATTTTTTTTCCTTTTCTAGTAGAGACAAATTTATTTCTGTAATAGAAGAAACGAGCACAGATAAAAATGTAACAACTTTTGACATTAAATGTTTAAAGGTAGTTAGTCTATAGTCATTTTACTAACTGTGTTATAAGTTGTGAGTGTCTAAACTTTAAACAAGACAGATGACAATCATATCTACTTATAGATCACACACAATGTCTTTGGCTTTCTAAAGCCAAACACATTTCTGTGTGGAACAATAAAAGCCCACTCTTACCTACAACACTGCATGATGATGTCACACATTGGTCATTCAGCTACCATTAGCCTCACAATCGAAGAGACAAATGACGACACAATGAATCAGCCACTTGACAGGGGACCTGACAGTATTGACCTTTCAGAGTTTATTAACCAAGTTATTCACTGGAAGAACAGTATTTCAAAAGTGAATATATGTTTTTTAAGTGATGGGACAGACTGAATAGATTACAGGATGTAAATAAGTTAAACAGTATTAAACAGGGACTTCAATATATATCTAGCATACTTCTCAGGTTAGAGACTGTAACATTACGGACATAACTATCCAAAAGAATACAGTTGAGATTCAGCAAATAGTCCCTCTAGTTGTAACAAAAGTTATATTTTCTTTTATCATGATTATTTCTGTAACAAGATAGTATAGAACTCCGCAAGAAACAAAACTTCATCCAGCCCAGCAGCTAGCTGGACAACAGTTGTGAAAATCACCCAAGAAGCCCTGATAAAGCTTTTGAGACAGTTATTAATGGCAGAGAATATTCCTTAAATGCCACCATTTGTAATGCAGTTCTCAGAATCATAGTTGCTTAACCACACACTAAATCCAGTAATTACATACAACTTAGGCTGTTATTTTGACCTGCCATGAATGCTCTTGGACAGGATGGCTGGTGTATAAACAGCATTTCTTTCTTTTATGTAAGGAAAAAGCCTGCTGGCTCAGATCTGAAAACAGTAGAAACTGTATCAAAATACACAACATTAGATTAAAAGTATATTTACACACACCTGTCTATATGTATATAGCAGTGACAGCACAGCTAATATGCTTAAAGTAGTGCAACAAAAAGTTGGCAATAAAAACAGACATCACCTCTTTGTCAAAATAGTTTCACATTTTATATCAATGGCAGTGTATTTGACCAAAGTTGAAAACCGTAAGTATAGAAAAGTCAGCCATGGCTGCTTACAGATATGCCCCTTTTCACAGATCTATGGCTTCAATTTTGAGCTACTTTTCTTATTACAATCGACTCAAGACAGCAGAGTGTGGTTGTGCCAAGCCAAAGATAGCTTCTGTCTGTCCCACTGTGCCCCAATTGGTTTTGTGGGAGATGAACTTGCCTACAGCAAGATGTACTGGTGCCATGAGAGTGCTCAGAGGCTCTACAGTATCAAGTGTAGCATGGCTAATGCATTTTTCATAAGACCGGGAGGGCTGGCTTGTAGGTTAAAACACATGAGGCCTAGAGCTCAAGAGACACGGTGAAAGAAGGAGGAGAAGAAAGAGAGGGTGTTGCTCAGACTCTGATCTTCATCCAGTTGAAGATTTCACTTCTACTCTCAGACTTATTTACCTTTTAAGTTGCCTGCCTCAAGTTAGTCAAAACATGAAGAAATGAAACTTTCACAGAGAAGTCTCGCCACTTTGGAGAAAACAGAAACAAGGTGGGAACCAGAACTAGTTTTATGTATGAAGTTAGCATAGCATGTTAACAAAAAATTGCACATATGCATCCTATATAACTACAACTTCCTAAGAGACATTTACTAGTACCTTGATGAATATAAATGTATTATTCATCCTGGTTTAATCTTTACTTTGAGTCTCTTTGGTTCTGAAGAACATCCAATACTGAGTTGGCTAAAGTCTTCTCATCCTTATGAGACTATTAATGATCCTTGTTATATTTTAGTTAAAGATGCAGTATGTAACTTTTATAAAAAAAACATATTTTTTACATATTTGTTGAAATTGTCACAATGTCGTGACAGTATGGTTTGAGACAGAAAATTTGTGAAAAAAGTCCAGCTCCTATGCCTTCTCCCGCTTTACGTTAGAGGTCACACTGCAACCTTAAGTACTTTCAACACAATAGCTCATATTAATGTAAAAAAAAACATCCTCCATTAGAAAAACGCTGTACTTTGCCTGTAGAGCAATAAATTATTAATTATTTCAGCAGATTCTAAAAGAAGCCTAGGCATTTGTCCATGAAATTTTTCCACAGAGAATGTGGGTCATGCAGCAAGCCAAAAGTTCAAAGCACACAACTCGTTCCAGAAAATAATGTCTTAAGAAGACTAAAGTTAATGTTAAAGAATTACCAAGTCAAAACCGTGACCTTAATCTAATGCAAATGTTTATAAATGGAAACACACCACACTGACTCTTCTAACTCAGAAAGAATGTATGTGCATTACCATAAATGTCAGACAATATCAAGGGTTATGGATAATATTCTGCACACAACACCTTTCATATAAAATGTGTTCCAGTCTTAATAGAAAAAAATCTAATTTATTTTTAGATTTCTCTAAGTAGTAAAGATGGGAGTCGCACATCTGCTGTTTTCCTCCTCTGTTAGTAGAGAAATGCACATAAAGCAAACTAAACAAGGCTTGCAGCCCGAGGGCTCAACTGGGAACATCTGCTGAAGAGTTAGAAAATCATGATTTAGTTGGTTGTTTAGTTTCAGAGTTTTAGAAAACCAATAAAAGTTTTAGACAGCCGGAGGTGTAAGAGTTGGGGTAAGAATAGATGGAAAAATTCTGTTTATGTTTGGGAGGATAAAAGAATCATAAATGTGTTTTATCAATCAGAGTCCTTTGAAAGATAGCGATATGTAGATACTTTTGTGGAGAAAGGAAGAGACATCCTCTTTTACTGTTGCTGGGAAAGAACATGCTTTTTCTCCAGTGCCTCAAATCTTGTTAGAAGTGATCAAGAATTATGCCAAATTGCAGGTAATGAATGTCCAATTTATAGATTTACAGTTTTTGCATCTGTCTGATTCACAGACAACATGTGTTTTTAATCAGTCTTTCCTCATCTCCTCCATCCATGTTTGATTCTCAGTCTGCTTCAGCATTGTAACACAAGGTGAATGTCAATCAAACAAAGGTGCCCTTGAGCACGTCATTCATTGCTGCAGTGTTTGTTCTCTTCTTGCTGCACAATCCCAACTGTGAAGGTAATTTTATGTTGGCAGGTGTGTTACTCTATCAACTTCCAACAGTTGTGTTATGTTGCTGAGACTCACCTGTGTGAAAGGCAGCGATAGATAATCAGAGGTGTGAGAATGACTGAGAGAACAGGTAAATGTTGCAGCACAAAACAACACTGATGCAACATGTGTAAAGAGAGTAGAGATGTATGTGTTTAGTTGCGATTAATGCAATCAGTTGCATGTTGTATCTCCTCTAGAGTCATCCAAAATTGCAATAAAAATCACCACAGTTAAGGTAAAGGCTTTTTATGAGAAGTTTTAGTAGTTTACACTTTAATCAAAAGACAAACAGTTGCAAAATCATTCATGCTGCAAGCCACAAACTTCAAATTGTTATATTGCTTTCTTATGTAAATGTGTTTATATATTTTTTTATCTCTATTGGCATGTTTAGGGTCGTTGTTCTGATAGAAGGTAAAGCTCCATCTCTGTTTCAAGACTTTCCCAGGTGGTAATTGGATTTCTTTCAGAATCGATTTGCATTTAGCTCCATCCATATTCCCAACAATTCTGCACAGCTTTCTTGTCCATTCTAAAGAAAATTGTGTGTTCACGTGTGGTGTTGTTCTTCAGCCACACATATATAGCGTCTTGTATTTTAGTCAACATTTTCCGTTTTTGGGGTGCGTAGCAGTTGTCCTGTCAGTAGATTCTTGGGCCTGACCTGTGGATCTCTGTAGCTCATTCAGAGTTAAAATGTCCCTCTTGGCTGCTCTTTTGATTGATGCACTCCTTTCCTGGTCAGTTTAAGTGGTTGCAGTTGTGCTATTCTCTTTCCATTTCCAGATGATGGATTAGACAGTGCTCTGTGAGATGTCTAAACCCTGAGATGTTGTATTAGAACTTAATTCTGCCTTAAAAATCTCCACAAATGTATCCCCGACCTATCTGTTGTGTTTCTCGGTCTTCGTTATGCTCTCTTACCTAATGATTTCGATGTAAGGGGGAAAAAATATGTAAGTTGCCTTTGCTTAATATTCAACCTCTTGTCCATAATCAAATGTTTTCCTACATCGGAGGAGCTTACACTTGTTGGAAGCATAAATTAATTGTCTCTAAAACCTACAGCAACATGTGGAATAAATCAATAAACGTTATTTACGCTGAGAGATGCTTTTCCCTTCATACGTTGAGATTTACTGGACGTGATCTAAAGAATATGACACACTGTGATCCAAATGTTATCATCAGGCTTGCGTTTGACTTTCTGATTTTATGTGCTCAAAGATATAAAAATGAAGTTAATATTCTTGATGGGAGTTTTGTTCTGGATATTACCAAAACATCCCAAAAATTACAAATAGCTTTTATATTTATTTCTACTTCTTATCTACTTCTTCTGTTTGTGACAGGCTTTCTCCTTGTAACTAATGATGCGATCGAAGGCCCGATGTTTTGTTTTCTGTTGACCCTTCTTGTAAAAAAAAAAAAATCTTTTTACAGACCATTGCTCCTTGCAACATATGCTTGGTCCCCACACGATGAATTATGTAGCATCACAAATCACCAATCTGGGCATCCATCTGCTGACCAAATTAAAAATGTAAGATACAGATGTTGCAGACAGAACATCATTTAAGTTTGCTCTTTGATATTTTGATATATACATGTGACGTATGAAAGAGTCCATCACATTTGTGTGACAAGACCCAAGAGCATTGATGGACTACAGTGTCTCTAAGAGATCTTTCACAGTCTGCCAATATAGACAGTATCTCCACAGCTGGACTAATGTACTGCATGTTAATGATAAAATCTAAATGACTGCATTTCTGATAGATGAATCTAAACATGCATAATCTGTCACTGATGTATTATATATTTTTGAGTTGTGATCTAATCAAGTCTTATTTGAAATATAAATTTCAAAGGTGCACATTAACAAGTTAGCAGCCCTGTGTGTGAGAGCTTTACTTGGAAATGGAATTCGCTCAACAAACACCTCCATCTCCTTCTGTTCGAAGAAGCTCACAGCTTTTACTTCTTAGAGTAAGCAGAATTTTTGTACCTGTCCTCTGTGATAAGAGAAAAGAGTGCCAAGACATTAGGTCAGTTCCTCTGTGCATTTCCTAAACTCAAATGTTTTTTTGTTTTGTTTTGTTTTTTTTAAATTGCATTGAAACTTTTTATGGCATTATAGATCATAAACACATCCTATGACACACACACACCCACACACACCCCCACACACACACATATATATATATATATATACATATGATACTTTGGCATGCTAGTTTTGTTATGTTTCTATTCATTGTTTTGCTACAGTGTATGTGTGATTTACAACAACAGCATAGTAAACACAGTGATCATAGCATAGAAGATCGACTATTATGAGTTCACAAGTTTGTAGCTGAAAGAAATAATAACTGACGTCTGGAACATCTCATTTTATGTTTCACATTATTGAAAAAAAAAGAATAGATAATGTTAGTGAGACATTCTCCTGCTGTATAGGACCAGAACGACTTTTCCGAACGTACTTCCTCACGACCTCTAGCAATTGCTCCTCAAAATCTGCTCTGTCTCTACAAACGTTGCTCTACCAGGTAGCTCAGATAGTCCCAACAGCGGCTCATGGAAATCGAGTAGTGTTTTCTGCATAAATAAACACACTCATAAAATTCAGACCCATCACACAATAGGTTTACATGAAGAGGGGGACGGAAGGTTTGTCAGGGTGGTTGTGACAAGAAGGGTCATTCTGTAAAGTTGACTGAATCTGTAACATCTTAAATAAAATGAAATGGGAAAAAGACTTCATATTAATGTTTATTTCAAATTTTTTCTAGCTTTTTATTTCTAGTTACTTTTTTACCTAATCAAATGTGCTATAATTTGCATCACATTTCTGTTTTTATTTCACATGACTTATAAAACCAATTGCCTCCATGGTGACGGTGATGATGAAAGTGATGACAGAACCTCTGTACTCTTCTGTCTTTAGAGGCAGCACTGAAACCTAGTGTAGACAGAAACTGGCAGTTATTATTGTAGTATTTCTCAGTGGACTCCTTGGCAGTCATGATATAATGGGCTTCTGTTATGAAATTTATTGCTGTTGTTAAAAAGGGATTTAAAGGCATCCTTGAATAAACTGCTTACATAAAGGGTCTATTTCTCTCTGTGACTGGAGCAAAGTCTCTATCTGTCTCTACCATTCCTAAACTTTAAGTTTTAAGGATTCATTTCTGGTTTTGTTAACATTTTACTTTACCATGTTAAGGTAAATCTGGTGTGCTTGATATTTCCATAGAAAAAGCTACTGAAGACCCGGGTGGTAGAGACAGGAACTCTAAAAACAATCTAAAAGAGTCAGATGACCTTTTTAAAACAAAACAAACAAAACAATACTCACACTCACTTGTAGAATTGGGAAGACTTCAGTGTTATGCTAGATAATGAAGATGCTGTGAGAAAAATGGATTTGGAGCCTTCGGGGTTTCTTCTTGTTCCCATATAAGAGGAAAAGTGCTGATCTGTATTCTGTCTTCACTGATCTTTGAGACGTCCTGTGCAACTGAGCAAAACAGGTTCCTCATCCTGGCTGTGGATTTTTTTTTTTTCTGGTTTCCCTGCTGAGCTTTGCAATTCAATACCTGCACAGTAGAGGAAACTGTCTTCTTATGGATCTTTCTTGTTGAAAGACAAAAAAAGGTCAAAATATTACTTTCTTTCAGACTGATTACCTATCAAAGAAATGTCCTAGTTGGTTAGGATACTAAAACAGCTATCATGGCTCAAAAACCATGCACAAGCAATGTGGTGTGATTGATATGTTAAATCATGTTATTTTAATTCACACTATATTAATAATGCTTTATTTTATAACAATAATGCATGCTTTATTCACATACAGACCTGAGGATCAGTCATTGGGCTGTCTACAGTCTGTCTACTTCTTAGAAAACAGTTTTAGAGTCCTACAGGGGTTGGCGTTAGGCCAGAAAATATTTTATATATCAGTGATAAGTGTCAGGAATCATAAATTTGTGTAATTTGCAAATGCACAAATATTTTCCTTTTCTGTTGGAAATCTGCAGAAATTTAATGAGATGATCACAACATTGACACAAGGTTTTAGTAAAACAAATGTTAGAATATCTGAATATAACCAAATATATGTTGTTTGGAAACTAAAAGATACCTCATGATACAAATGTACAGATAAGAATTGAAAATATAAAAATTCTGTGTAAGTACTTAAAGACACATTTCTAGGTGTAATACTCCACCACAAAATCAGCCGAATATGTGAAATAATCATTTAAAAACAATAATTTTAGTGGAAACAAGATGTGACCAAGTACATTGATTAAGATAGATTGATTAAGATTCTGACAGTTTGTTAAACTAAACTCCACTAAACTTCGGTTGATACTCATTGAGGATCTTGCCAAAGGACACAAATTCCTGAAACATTTTTACATTTTGGCCACAAAATTTTGCGTACTTTGCTTGTATATCAATTTAAACTGGTAGATATGCTCTGATTTCACTAAATAAAGTGCAATCAATTGCCTACAGAAGTCACCTACAGACTTCAGCTGTGTGTAATTTAATCTAATTATTAACAGCTGCTCTG
>CAEGAG010106288.1:0-13098 GCA_903067065.1 Brachyrhaphis terrabensis | reverse complement strand
TATGTATGTATGTATGTATGTATGTATGTATGTATGTATGTATGTATGTATGTATGTATGTATGTATGTATGTATGTGTGTATGTGATTGGTATGGGTGTATGTGTGTATGTGATTGGCAACAATAAAACTCATGATATGGTTTGTGAGGAGGCCTATGTCAGACTGGAATGACACAATTTCAAATCATATTGCTAGGAAGAATTTGGTCGATGCCTCCATATTGATGATTTTCAAGCTCAACTGTAAGAAAGAGAGGTTATGATTGGGTTAAACTGCTTGGAGTGCTCTTGCACTGAGAAATCACACAACTAGGGCGATAGAGGCCAAGCATTTGGAAGGACTATACAGAGAAACCAATCCCAATGAAAAGTTCAAGCAGGAGTATAAACAGATTAGTAACAGTTCAAGTCATTCTCATCACTACAGTTTGCTTCAGCTTCTCCATCCACTTCAGCTCATGGCTTAAGGGTTTTCTGTTCACCCTTGTCCCTATTGGGGTCGGGAGAGGTGCTGGTGTCTATCTCCAGCGAACGTTTCGGGCGAGAGGTGGGGTACACCCTGGACAGGTCACCAGTCTGTCGCAGGGCAACGCAGAGACAAACAGGACAAACAACCATGCACACACACACACACACACACCACCTAGGGTGAATTTAGAGAGACTCATTTTGGCTTAAGGTCATCAAAGTCAAACTGTGGCTAAGAAACGTAAGACTGGATGCCTTACAACTCAAATCAATTGTAACTGCATCAGAATCTGTGGCAGAAATACTCAAATGTTGCTCCTCCATCATACTGCTAACTAATGCTAGATGGTCATTTTGTTTCCTGCATCTCTTGCGATGTCATTAACCCAAGTGAAAACAAGTGAGACACAACCATTTTGTTCTTTGCTCTTAAAATGCCTTGTATTTTCTTGCAGGGTTGAGGGGGGTGTTCTTCATTCTCCAGATGTGTTATTTTTTCTCAGTGTATATTTATCAGTGAAAAAGTACACAGCAGGTGGGAGCTTTAAAATACACATAATTTCCAAAAATTGCAATATTACTGTTTGCGCACATGTATGTCTGTGTATTTACCTACTTAAGAAATATGGTCTGTCTTCATATCAAGACATTTAACCGAAATAGTTG
The DNA here is from genome assembly GCA_903067065.1 of Brachyrhaphis terrabensis. Lineage (NCBI taxonomy): Eukaryota > Metazoa > Chordata > Actinopteri > Cyprinodontiformes > Poeciliidae > Brachyrhaphis > Brachyrhaphis terrabensis. The sequence goes on along the minus strand of CAEGAG010106288.1, from coordinate 11,963 downwards.
GTTTAATGTTCAGCCTTGACATATTTTACAACAGTAGAAAAAATATATATCATAGCTTGTATTGAATTACTAAAAGGTCAGATGAATATAAAGGTTTAAGAACTTAGAAAATACTCTGACATGACTTCGGTGTTCCCTGGTGCCATATATACTGTTGGACAACGTGCAAGGTTATTGGTACAGTGTATCTCTGTGTTGAGCTGTCTATAATAACAAAGGTAATATAAAAATTTGCCAGTTGTCTGACTGTTACACCTGGTGGGTGTGGAAAATAAATCAGTGAATGAAAACTATGCACATATATGGTTCCAGATCTTTATTTATTTAATTCTTTATTACAGGTGGAATGTGCAAAGACAAGAAAAAACGGACCGAGAGAAAATACATCCTGAAGCTTGGAGTCTTGAAAAGGACATGTAAGGTCATTTAAAAATCATGAGCACACACAGATTTAAATAGAAAACATTTGAAATTCCTGGGAATGGACGCTCCTATCAGAAGACTCCAGAGGTCAGGGAATGGCCATAGGCTTCTTTCTGTTGGTAGTCCTCAGGACAGGACCATTGTCTGGAATTCTGGAGAAAAGTGAAACATGTTGAGTTAACCACGATTAACTTGCATTCAACATCTGAATTACATGAGCCACAAGACTTTCTTTTTTGTCTCTAATCTAATTATGTTCTTCGCTGAAAAGTTTGCAAACCTACATTATGATGTTTCATTTAATACACATAGCCTGAAAACATAAAACTAGTATGTCTTAACTTGTCATATGCACATAATGCTGTTGGGTTTTTTTGCCCTTCAATTCATTTTGGGGGTTTTTCCAGTTCAAGTGAATTTAGTTAGCTTAATTTCAAAATGCATGTCATCTCAACAAATTTCACAAAAAAGTGAATTCTGTTCATTTATACATAACAATTCTGATATATCAAACAATGTGGTCAAGTTTCTTTTTCAAACTGGTTAAAATGCGTATTCCTCCTCTAACCTCGCTTGCAAATGCATGCACAGTGATGAGGAATTGCATGTGAACTTCTTAAGAAATTGACCGGAAACCTTAATGTATTTTGTAAAGTGTAAAGAAAATAACGTATAGTTTAAACTATTTGCAAGTAAAAATCTGAAAACTGGCTTTGTGCATCTAGAAACGACATTGTTTGCCAATTCTTTGCAAAATAGCTGAAGGTCAGTCAGATTGAATAGGGAATGTCTGTGAACATCAACATTTCAAGTCCTGCAACAGATGTAGGTTTACAGTTTGTCTGATCTGAACTTTTCTGTTTAAACTCCAGCTGTGAATTTAGGATTGTTTTCTTGACGGAAGGCAAGATTTCTGATTGGGCGAATCAAAGGAAAGGGACTCAATTTGAAGTGAAACATTTTGACAACCATGCAACATTTTCCTTCCACTTCACAACCATAAGCTACTTTTCATTGATCTATCATAAAATTCCATTTAGTAAAAGTTTGTCATTTTAAAAATGTGGAAAATCTTAATGTCGTTAAGGTGTAACACATCCGAGCAAATTTAGTGTCATAAATTTGCTTGGATGTGTTTTTTTTGGTTCTATGATGGGAGAGTTAATGGAGTCAGCGCTTCCTGTCATTTTAAACCTGGACGATGTGAAAAATGAGACACCAACCATCCGCTCCAATTCTGCCGTCACTGTTCTCATCGGCTGATGAGACGAATTTCTTGGTTTCTGCATCGCTCAGGGTCCGTGCCCCAGGGACGAACCGCTGCAGGAAGAACCTACAAACACACATCAAAACATGACACTGAAACACTCATCACTGAGCTCTGAGAGACTGAATTATATAACAAAATATAACAAGAGTGCTTATCCTGGTGTCTGACTTGTATTGAATTTTTGTTTTCTATCTTATGCAGTTTACTTTTACTTAAGAAAATGTTTAAAATCATTGGTTCTTAAACATCTCTGTAAATGCTAAGTTTTTCAAGTTCCAAAAACTTTTACCAACATTGCAGCAAGACAAGGAATTATTCAACTTGTGGAGTTATGTCATGAAATTACAGAAAGAAAGAACATCCTCCTCCTCTGGCTGTTCTTGAGTGACTGAAGGGTGTGGTTGAGTTAGCTGTTTTGTTTTTACTTGAGAAGTTGAAATGTCCAAGTATTTAGTTTTTTTTTTTACCCCTCCAGGGGTCTTTTGTGGGCTCTAGTGTCCCTTATATGAAAGGAGGCTGACAGGTAAGGGGGAAGGAGAGGGGAGAAGACGTGACAAATATCGTCGGGTCCGGGAATTGAACCCGCGACAGCCGTGTCGAGGACTTAAGGCCTCCAAGCGTGGGTTGCGCTATCCCCTACGCCACCACAGCATGCCCCCAAGTATTTAGTTTGAGAAATGAGCAGAACGGTTCCTAAAAGCCTGAATTTTGATTGGGAAAGTCCCAGTTTTCTCTCCAACCCAGACCTCAAAATCCAATATGGCTGCCTTACGTTTAGAATTTGCTCAAAGTTGTTCAGCATTCGTATCTCACTTTATGTTTTCTTCACACAGAGTGTTATACAATCTTCATTAGTGAAGATGTTGCTATGGTACCTGAGAGAATAAAATACATCAAAATAAAGTATTCTCATCCTTTAAGAAAATTACTGACAATCCAGAGTTTCTTCTTCATGAGATTGTTTTAGAATGTCAGAGTGGCTTCAGTCAGAGGCTTCTTCTGAACTGCAGTAATACAGACTGCTATAGGAGATGCTTTCTGCCCTCAGCCATCAACATCAACAACTCTTTAAAAAAAAAGCGGCATAATGAGTTACAAAAACATTTAATTTACGAAGAAAGTATTTTGGATTGAATTTAATTTATTGTTAGGAGTTAATCAGGTCTCTGAATGTATTGTTTATCAGATTTCATTCCCAAATCCGAGTTAAATGTGCACTGCAAAGTAGCCAATTTATTCATATTTACCAAACAAATACTATAGCTAAACATTGTCTAAAGGCTGAAAACTACAGTAAGTACTAAGTGGGATTGTCAATATCTGAGGAATAACAGGCTCTCTGTTTCCCAGATGAGTTTTTACCCACTTGAGCTCAGATTCCTCGATGAAGCCGCTGTTGTCCTCGTCAAGGATCTGGAACACGTCTCGCACCTCCTTGGGTGTCTTTGAGGACAGACCACACAGCTGGAAGAACTTCTTATGGCAGAACGATTCTGGAGCTGCTCAAAGACACACACGTGCACACCCCAACGTACGCACACACACACGAACGTACGCACACACGCAGACACACCCACCCCCACACACGCACCCGCACACACACATAGAGTTTGTCATGACCCTGACAGTCACCTGGTTGGTCGCGGTTGTGAGGATTAAACCAGCATGTGGCTATGTTCTTGTTTTTTATTTTTAAAAGCCTCAGACTTGTCCGGTGCCACAAACGGAATGAATCTTTTTAGACTCTGATATACAGTAAAGTGTGGAGAGGATTAAACTCTTATATGATGGAAAGTGTATTTAAGATATGCATAGCACTGAGGCATCACATTTTGAAGTATTTATTTAAATCACTATTGACTTAATCTTTCAAGACTTTTGATCCTGTTGGGAAAATCAAGCTGAATTACTGACTGAACGATAATTAATTGTCTGAATTTAATAGGAAGTTGTATTTTCAAGACGAGGTACCTTCACAGTCCTTGACTGCATTTTCAATGGCCTCTGCTGAAAGAATGGAGGTGAGTGACATGTTGGTCCTGTAACATACAAAAGAATAGAATAAATTGTGAACATGAGCACATAAAGTGCCGATAGTCGAGAGGTTAATGCTCCCGGCTGGCAGCAGGGTGACCCGGTTCGATTCCCGGCTCCGACCACACCACATTTCATTGCTTGTACTTGTGACAGTGCAATAACAATAAAGTTGAATTACTATAAAACATGACTTTCATGCTTTATGTGTTTCCTCTGGATCTATTTTTGTGTCACAGTGTTTTAACCTTTCAGCTGTATTTAGGTTGACATCAGGAGCCCATAAAGTATTCACACAGACCTGTTTACATCTGAACATACTTTTGAAAAATATATTTTAAATATGTATTTCATTAGAGTTTTAGAACTGTAATACATTCTTTTGCATTTATGCTTGCTTCATGGGCTTCCTCATGAACTTTCCACACTTTAAGGAGTGAATGCTGCAAGTCTCAGATAGAAAACCTTTTAAATGAATTTGAATGATTTACTAAACTTAATGCACTGTTTGATAACTAGGATTAATTGGAATGTTTGTATGACTGAAATGAAATGACTCTTTTTAAAGTGGCTGAAGATGACATCTGTTGTAAATTACCATTATATAAATAAACTGAATTAAATTAAATGAAATTAAATTAATGATTTACAGAGATTATAGATTGAACTAAATAGCGATATAACATCATGCTTTAGTGTAAAATGTGGACTTAAAAAAACAGTATATCACTGTACCATGCACCTTTAAAATGATAAAAATGAAATCGCTCAGTTGGGACATGATGTTTTTTTGTTTTTTTTAATAAGCTCATCCATCCTCTACATAAACCACATATAATGCATTAAAACAGGCTCGGACCATGCTGGAAGTTCCCAATTATTGGATGCGCATGAAATTTATCAATAATAATTTGAGCAGTAGCAGCAGTCAACTTACTGAAAAACACACATTTCTAAGTAACATTACAGTTTCAACAGCAGCTTTTAGATAATCAGCAGTCAGCCTAACCTGTCGACTCTGCTGCTAACTACCATGTTATTACATTAATTCAATTCATTTGCATGTTGGTAAAGAAATCTAGGTAAAGTTGTAGATAAAAAGTTCCATAATTCAACTGAAGCTGCTGAGAATAAATGTCTTGCTGCACCTGACCAACTTCCTGTGCAGCTGTGGGACTCACCACTGTTGACTCGTTTGTTTCAGTCCAACTCCAGGGCAGCAGCAGCAGCAGTAGTTAAAACTCTGTGGTTCCTGCTGAGAGTTGTCTTATATATTCCACTCACAATGTTCAGAGGGATGCTTGAGTTTCTAATGGATCCGGGGATCAAATTTTCCTGCAGTCACAGCAGCCTGCTTCTCGGATTCCCGAGTGTCTCACCTGTCTTATTAACCTTTCCTGTTTATATCCAGTGTGCGGCTCTGCCTCTGCTCTGCACTTCCTTAACTCTACTGGGTGGATTTTATCCAATCAACTTTTTTTGCGCTCAGCATCTCTCCCCTCCCTTTTGTTGACTGCCCATCCTCCCTTTGTTCAGGTGCATCTAGAACCTTTAGAAAATAATCTCCTAAATGTGGAGAAATACAGGCTATATAATCAATGTTGAATATTAGATCCTGCTTGTTACATTACATTGGTTGTTTCCAAGTAAGGCTGGAAAGTGAAAACTACATCATTGCCTGTTTTCCAAATGTCAACCATTTTAAGAAGTGTTAGATTTCTCTAAAGTTTACAGCATGAGATTACACTACTAAAATAAAAGATCTTAATATCTTTATCTGGCTGCTGTGAAGTGAGTCAGCTGTGTGTAGAATCCTTGCGTCATTGCTTCTATAACCCTGTGTCCTGGTGTGCTCCTTTATTAGTATTTTCCCATAAATTTCCTGTATTATAGTAATTACGTCACACATCCACTCCCATCATCCCATAAGTGCCACAAATCTTTATATTTTCCAGACATATAATGCTATTTTATTGCGCAATCAAGTAAGTATTTAACCTTCAGTCATCACGCAAATGCTATATTTCAAACATGACTTAAAGGAAATGTAGCTTTGTAATTTAGCACCTTGAGGTTGGGATTTAAATGCTGCTTCAGTGGGAAAAGCCAGATCACAACTGCTCCAGAAAGAGCAGTTTAATATTTTAAACACATTTAAAATATTCAAAGTGTGTTTTCATAATTTAAGAAATGATATTATATTTAAATGCTAGCATATGTTCAGAAAGTTGAGTGGGATGTAAGATGCTTTCATGCCAAAGTCTGGCCACTTAAACTGATGATCTTGTTGCCTGCCAGGGGAAACTTGTCAAACCATCTGAGGCTCCGCCGTCCCTGGAGGCTGCAGTCAGCAGTAATGGCAGCAGCAGGGAGGAACAAAACTGCTTTTCTAAAGAGAATCAGGGGAATAAATGCTGCTTCCCCACTCCACCTCCAACTTTTATGTATTATGTTCTAACTGAATTCTTTTTTAATCTATTTTCTAAATCTTACACTTAACACTTAATATCATCCCATACACAAAATAAAAATGACTAAATGTGTAAATTTTTAGTCTTTATACTTATTTTTGAAAAAAAACCAACTACCAACTTAAAATGTAGGTGACTTTCTAGCACCCTCTTGTGGCTATTTTCCATTAACGCAGAGCTTGTCCACACTTCTGATATAGAATTGAAGTTCTAAAGTAGGCTATGTGCTGACATTGTATTCCTTATACTAGAGGATTCAGAATGACTCTGTGTAGAGCAGACCTTGACTCTTCCTTATTACTTCCTCATAACTTTATGGCAGAGAGAGTTTATATGTCACTCTCAAATAGTTCTCTGTGTTCCCAGTTCAAATCTAATTTGCTCATCCTCTTTGTGCCTCATTAAAGTTGGAAGAACAAATATGATTGTTATGTCTTACATGGCACACAGTGGTCTTCCTGAAAAATTGGTATCTATTTGGTATCTATCTTTAGTGATTCAGGGTATGGCTTGATATGCTTCATGTACTGTTCTTATGACTTCATAATGTTTAAGATGATTTATTACAAATCTACAAATTCAGTACTTCATTCAAGGGAATTTAGAGTAACAGATCTGTGGATTGTGAGCATGGCTGGTCCAAGCCTTTTAGGGGCCCTAAGCAGATTCTCATGCGGGGCCCCTCAAACCAACCTGTCATCACCAGATGCTTCATCATTCCTAATCTGCTCCATGTGTGAAACATATCTACAATCATTAGCATTGTTTGTAATTAGCTTGTATCATACCACTGTTGTTATGACTGTTGTGACTTTAACCTTACAGGAGTTGGAAACCTCCCAAAAATATTGAATTTTGAAGTGCAGAGTGTTATTTAAGCATGCCATATTATTTTAGGAATTTGAAAGTAACACCAACTGATAATCACTAAATTTTCAATAAACAAGTTTGATGTCTCATATTTCCCTAATAGTAGAGGCAGCCAACAGCAGGAAGAGGTTAACCATTATTTGTGTGGCAGCAACTATAAGAATAATAGAATCATTTTTCCAAGTGTAATAGTAGTAATTTGTATTATTCCATGTTATTTTGAATATATATGTTTTTTATCATGCTAGCTTGATGGTTTCGGGGTCCTCTGGTAGCGTAGATATTAAATATACTTTTCATTATGCTCACATTTTTGTATTAAAGTATTTTCTTAATTGGTCTGAAGTAATATTCTAAACTTAAATGTCAGTCAAAACTCATCATAATTAACATAAATAAATGTTTTAAAACGCCATTCTCTGTGTAATCAATCTATATAATGTGTTAAATTTTGTGATAAAGTTCCTGAACTGAATGAACTTTTTCAATAATATTCTAAGTGTCAGGAAATATCTAGTTTATGGTTACTTACTTCAGTGACATCATATTGAAATGATATCAAAAAATTTATTTCATCTAAGATTTAGGCACTTGCTTTAAGTCAATAATTCACTAATATTCTAGAAAAAGTATTCGTTCCACGCGTAGATTATTTCACTTATAACATGGGAAAATGTCTAAAAGTGGAATTATCTATCTATAAGTCTATAAGTGAAATAACAGTAATAATTAATCATTATTAGTGTTTGTTTGAATTCCTGCTGTTTTAAGTTAATCTTGGCATTTTAGTTCTTTTTTTAAACTAGCTTTAAAATTTTGTTTAAAATTCTTTAGCATACTTTGTAACAGTTCTGAATAAATGTTTTCAGGCTCCTTAGATTTGCTTTGTAATCCTGATTCTGGTCTCAAAGCTGCAGCTGAACTCCCAGAGGCATTTTCTAACTTTGATACACAGTCAGCTTTATGGCTTTTCGAAGCTTACTTAAGTTTTTTGCAAAATATTTTAGCCAGTAAAATAATTGATTCAGACTATTCTGAATTAGATTTTTTTCTTCTTAAAGTTTAAAACTAAAAGTGTTTCATTTTCTAAGATTCAATTCAGTCTGTTTAAGGTCAGTTTCTTGACAGTGCTCTATCAACCCATATTGGCCCCAATTTTCTCTCGTCCATTTTTTCTAAGCGAACTGAAATTTGGATGAGCTGGTAGTGCTGCTGCCTTGCAGCAAGAAGGTTCTGGGTTCAAATCCCAGTCTCAAGTCGTTCTTTCTGCATGGAGTTTGATGTTCACCCTGTGCATGTATCGGTTCTCTCTTGGTACTCTGTGTAGTTCCAAACACTGTTAAGCTAATCGGTTACTAAGGCCTTAAGTTGAATATGTGTGAGGATGGTTGTTTGGCCTGTGGGTGTTTGGGATGGATGGATTGGATTGGTCTTGGTCCAGCTGGTGCATTAACAATTTAACCTCAACAGCCTATTAAAAAACCAGTTTCAGAACGTTGTTATTGAAAAAGAACCTTTATTGTCTCATCGTCCGTCCGTTTTCCATAAAAGTGCATCATTGTTGATCTCACAGCATGCAAATCCCACACAGTAAAACGACGACAGAAGTGAGAGTGAGAGAGAGAGAGAGAGAGAGAGAAAGACACAAGTCAGCCACGCCATACATTTAGTCAGGTACATTCATCGTGGATAGCACTGGGGTGAGCACGGCCTGAGAGAGAGAAAGAGTTGTTCGTCTGGTCAGGGGGTCAAAGGTCAAATATATAAAAGTGTTGCAGAGTCTACAAGGGGTAGAGTGAATGGGAAGAGGAAAAGAGAGGAAGAGGATGTCTTTGGCTCAAGTTGTTCCTTTAGAGTTGTGAAGCCAGATGTTGGTCAGTTTGTCCATTTAACCCTTGACCATGGCAGCGAACTCTGCATGGAGAAGACAAGGAAGGTATTGTTTCAGCTTTCATGCCTCATTAGTTCAAATGGGTTTGGCCTAAGGAGGCACTTTCTCACCATCAACTCCGATCTTGCCATCACCATCAGAGTCACCAGCCTGCAGGAAGGTCTTTGTCTCAGCATCAGTCAGAGCTCTGGCGCTGGCAGAGAAGTTCTGCAGGAACAGCCTGAAAAGGAAAAGGAGGGATGTTTATTGAGTGATATAACAACATGTTTTATTGTGTGCTTAACAAGCTCATTTGCTTGGGGATGTTTTACAAATTTGATTGAGGACACAATTTGTGGAACCAATTAATTGGTAATCCTGCTATTCCTTGAACTGACTACAGGCTGGAGCTTTCCTGTTGCCTCTAGTACTTGAAAGTTAAATATTTCCAAGTATTTTTTTATGATCTCTCTTGGACCGTAGAGCAAAAGAGACATTGAGTTGCTACCATAGTTTCTTTGGTTGCATTTTTTCTGAATTTACTCTCATTGAGACAGTTCATATCGTAAACCTTCAAAAGCTAAATTATAAAGGCTTAGAGAGATTGTTTACTTCAGCTCCTCCTCCTCAATGAAGCCGCTCTTGTCCTGGTCAATGATGGCGAAGGCCTTCTTGACGTCATCAGCAGACTTGGCAGCCAGGCCGACCTTGGCAAAGAAGTCCTTATGCTTGAAGGAGTCAGCGGCTGTGAGGAGACAGAGAGGAGGATCACATCAGAAAGTCAAGAAATGATTCAACACAAACCTGCTGCTGGTGCACAGGGTTCTGTTTGCAAGGACTAGTATTTACTTGTAACAATTCTGTCTCAGCATCAGTCAGATGCTAAGCAAGATGTAAAAAAGGCTTAGGTCCAATGTTAGTTTTGCATCTTTTTCAGTGTTTTAAAAGGCTGCAGCTTTTTAACTGGATGGTTGAAATAATATTTTAAATCTTCTGCCTTGCATAACTGGTCTACTAACATGTACAGCTTTCTAAGTAGCTTGAAGGTAGTGAAAAAAAAATTACTTGACAGTTTTACTGCTTGGTTTACCTTGGCAAGCTGCAATGGCTGCACTAATGTCAGCATCACTCAGAAATCCGGCGAATGACATTTTTAACTGAGGAAGAAGAGCAGAAGAAAAATCATCAGTCCAGGACATCAGCTTTGGGAACATCAAACACATTCAAACAAATTAAGTCTGGACCAAAGAACATCTCAATGTACTTTGAGTTTACAACGTATACACAACTATAAGTAATCTTCAGCATCTAAGGTAGTCCGGATCAGTAAGTAATCCAAGAAAACAAAAAGATCATTTCAGGTTGTCCAGGTGTTTTCTGAAACCAAACCCTCCAAGAGAAAAGATCAAATCTTCTCAACAGGTTGAGTTTTCTTTCCCCCCTATTTTGTTTCTTTTCCAGTCCAAAGTCAGACACCGTGCCCCTGGTGTTCAGGAAACAGACCTCTGCGGCCCTTCGTTTGATTTATATCCCATTTTACGAAGGAACACCCTTGGAACCAGAGGCCACATTCGCCTACAGGTCTGCCGCCCTCCACTGAAACTCACCTCGAGGTTATCTCTAAGACTAGAGAGGATTCGCTCAGATGAATCTGCCGACTGCAGTGAACACCCCGGCCGCTCTCACCGCTTTATATATGCTGCGCTCGGCCGAAATATGATGCATAGGCCATGTAACGGACACTGTGTGCGAAGAAGTCGGCTTGAAAAAATGTGTCAAGTAGACAGAGCCGTTCTATTTATAAGTACATAAATGAAGATGCTTAAATGGTAGGCCAAGTGTGGGCACAAGCGAAAGTGCTTGATATTGCATCAGGCTAATAATAAATGCTGCTGATTTGGGTAAAACACACTGAGCTAGCAGCCTGTTGGTCTGAGCTGCTCCTCGCAGCGTGAAGAGCGATCTGAGGCCTAGAGTTGTATCAAGAGGTGGTTCATATAATCAGACAGATCCAGCAGTATCAGTCTGGATCGTTCATGTGCCTTTCAACAAGCCTTTTACTGTACCATGAAACAAAGCAGAAGTCGATTTAATATTTCTCATATAGACGGGTGAATTATTGACTATTTTGGGACCAAATGTCTTCATATTTATTTAGAATAGTTTTGGTAGGACTTCTAAATGACAATTTGACTTATTATATAGAGCCTGCTGACAATCTTATGTCAGGAAGATGCAGCTGTTGTGACAGAACTGCAACAGTTAAAAAATTATTCTTAAAAGAGAACAACTATGAAATCTAAAGCATCACATTTCCAATCTACAGGCCTATTCAATAAATTACAATATACAATAACTTTTAAGCAGACGTCAAACATACTTTTATTACATACACATTTCTGCTGTAAAAAGTACATTTTATTTGTCTGATGTAGTATTCAAATTTTAAATGTAATGCTTTCATTAACTGGATGTAGAAAATCATAACTAACTCAAATGTTAGACACACAGAAATCAGGGCTTCCTGTGTGTAACTACTCTACATAATGTGTTTCAGTAAGTGATAAAGTTCATGAAATATATGGACATTTCAGTACTCTAAAAATTTTTTTTTAATGGGTCTATATGGTTTCTGTTTTTATGTGCTTAAATATAAAAGAATAATGCTTCCATGTTTGACTTTCCATATGATTATGAAACACAAATTGTATGGTAGTCAGAGGAAATGTAAATTTATAATTCCCTTCAGTCACAAGTGAATTTTATTTCAGGCCGGAAGTGAAGAAAGGACCATATATAAACCTATCTAGATATATACATATTTCTATGTATATCTACTATTGGGAAACATTTTCCCAATTTGTTTTGGTAGTTTAAATTTCTAAAAGTGTCATGAAGTGGTGTTGTGGTGGAGGTGAGGCAGACGCTTGGAGACCCAGGTAGCAGTAAAATTATGTATTTAATGATAATGACCAGGGTTAAACAGTCCACAACTGTGGCAGCACTGCAAAGCGGAAAAACACAG
>CAEGAG010106285.1:0-19238 GCA_903067065.1 Brachyrhaphis terrabensis | reverse complement strand
ATTGAAATATTAAACTAATCAATGTAGATTTTCGTTTATTTATTTTGTTTTTGTTAAAAAATACATATGTTTTTTTTATTTTTTTTATTAATATGGCAAAAATTGGTCGGGACTATTTTATATCCCTTGAATATTGGTCGTGACATGTCACGACCGTCCATACCCAAACCTACGCCCATGGCTTTAAATCTATCTTAGTTGTGTCTAAACTTTTGTTTTGCAATGCATCTTGGGAAAGCTTTCCTGTCATCAGAGATATTTTAATAATATCTTACACAAAGAAAACTCCCGACCAAAGGAAAAGCTCTTTTAGGTTTTCATGATGATGAAGGCAATAAGCACAGACCATTTTTAGTAAATGGTATTAATGTAATGCCAGAAGGGTATTTAAACCCTTTGACATATTCCCATTTTGTCACATTGACACAACTGAAAACCTTAACCCTCTCAGGCTCAAATTAAGTTGTAGTTGCAGGAAATATCTGATATTTGGAGAAAATGATCATATGGGGTAGTAATATACAATTCAGACTTTTTTTGAGAGAGACATTTAAACAGCATTTCAACAGCATTTAGCTGTTACAAATCTGCAACATCTGCCTGGAGAGGGTTAATGAGCATATATAATATATAATAAATTGAGACCATGCCCCTAAATTAATAATAAACATTTGACCAATCAGCATCCCTGAATTTAGTAAGCAGGGAACATCACCCTGCTTAGAAGATGCCGGAACGTTTATGGGTTGCTATGGTGATAAAGTTCGCGATGGCGAAGATGGCAGCCGAGGAGGGAAGCTTAGACAGAATTCTCCACCTTCAATGACAGAACAAAGGATTGTTCCTGATGGCCAGTAAGCTACAGCTTCTGTTTCTCATAGTGCTTTATACGTTTTAGCAACCATATTGCTCTGCTCCTTTTTTTTCTGTTTATTTTCGTCAGCTGCTATCATCTGTTAGTTAGTAATCAGTTATGAACGTTGCCGTGGTTTATATGATGCTTTTATTGCAGTTACAATGCTAATACTGCTCTGGGTAAATGTTGCTAAGATTTCTTTCTCTTTTTTTTTTTTTTTCATAAATCGTTAATAATAATGAATGTTAACGTTTGATTGATCTGTTTGCTGGATGTAAGATGGCCGTTCTGATGTAATGTTGTAGCAGGACGAGCTCAAGTCCTGTTTACTGATCTTTGAACATCCATATTTGTAATATTTGCAGCTGGATCAAACTTTAGAAAATACGAAGCCCTCGAGGGGACATGGGGAATTTTTTTTTTTTTTTGCGTTCCCCAGCAAAACTTTTGCGTTCCCTCGCAATACTTTTGGGTTCCCACGCAATGAGTTTTGCGTTCCCTCGCAATATTCTCACTGCAATATTTGCTGGTCTATTTTGTATGCAGCCACGAATGTCAATTTAGAATTTCAAATATATGCACATCTAAAGAGCCTCAGTGAAAATGTGTTTATTATTAACTCTTTGATGCAAAGAACTGATTGAAAATCGATTTTATTCGCTGCATGTTTATGTCTGGTTGTATATGGCTTAGATGGAACTGCACATGAAAACGACCCTTTATTAACAATACAGACCAACACAAAAGAGACACAATCAAAACTGTCAGATTGACTCATTACCCCGCAAAATAACTCAGAAAAAGTTCCAATAGTTTGGATGTATTTTGTCCAGGGTCCCAAATTTTGAGGGGGCCCGAAAGATTTTGATTTTCTGTTTAGTTTTGTTGTTGTTTGTTTTTTTTGTTTGTTTGTATTTTACAAACATTGTACTTTATATTTTATTTTATTTATTTGATGGAGACCAGTATAATTTTATACAGCATTTATAGTCATGGCTAATTTACTCTGCTGGTCCCTAGAAGGATCTTTATATAACAATACATACCCAAATTAGGTGAGTTGTATTCATATTTGGGGATTTTTATAAATATAAAAAATATAAAATGCTGGAAAATTTCTTTGGAAACAATATGGCGTTATTGGCTAAGGGACATATTGTACCTATACCATGCATCAATTCACACTACTGACATGCAGGATTACATATTGATATACTGTAATCTGCATTAGTAAAATACATTTTCCTCAGTAGCTGGGGCACCAAAACCGGCTCCTGCCCATGGACCCACATCCTTGTACATCCAGCCCTGTGTAGCAGAGATCCTGATTGTTAGAACAATGCTGTTGTGTTCCAGCAGAACCTGGTTAAGTTTTTATGATTTCTGGGTTAATATTATATTTATATAAAATATTTATATATTATAGCTGTACTTATTTTTTATCCTATACCAGTGTGTTTTAGTTTTTTGGGGGTAGGAAGGCCTCTGCTGTCTGGTGTCATTAATTGATTCCCTTCAGTCTTAATAGAATTGGTTCAGAGTTCAACTTCTAGACAGTCATAGAGTTTGGTATTTTTCAAAATCTTGAGTCTACTTCAGAGTTTGCTTTTGACACTGATTTAGTGTTTAAATACTGTACATTTTGCAATTTACTGGACATACCTTTTACTTTTCGCTAATTAAACCCTTCATGTATTTTGCTGTATGAAGAATGTCATATTTTTGTGCAATTGTAGAAATTTTTGTACTGTTCATTTGAACCCTTATATTGGAAACGCAGAGGCACGTTACTGCCACCAAGAATTTGTTTTTTCACCATAAACGCTTCACTCAAAGCTGAATACTTAGTTAGGACACACTTTTCAGATTTGTTTTTGGTGGTATTTTTTTAATTTGCAAAACCGTAGTTGACTTAATCGACTTCAGAATAATGTACAACTATGATGAGATAGTTTTTGCCATAAAATTATGAAAAATTATAATTAACGTTTATAGGTTTATGTAGCCATAATACATTTTCTCTCCCTAAGAATGTGGGGGAAAATGTGTGACTTATTTATAATGATGTAACCACGATCTGAAACAGATGAAAAGTAGCACATTTACTTCAGGATTTTTTTTCTCTTTCGCTTTTCACAAGGCTGGTTGACTCATTTGAAATCGGTTTTTTTTTGTTGTTTTTTTTAATGTTTCCAACTGTGACTTTGCAAGTTTATGTATGTTTATCAGTAATGAGCCCTCGCCTGCTCGGCACCGTATCCCGCGCGCTTATTGGACGAGCAGAGGGAACCCCGACGTGTCACACGAGCCGCTCGCGTGCAGGCTGTGACTGTATAAATACCGAGCAGAAGCGCTTGTGTCTGGAGTGCAGCGGTTTGGCTCGGAGACAGTTCGGACTGCTGTCATTTGTTAAAGTCAGCTAGCTACCCTGAGAGCTGCCAGGAGACGGCGGGAGTCTCGGCCGTTTACTTCGCGGTTGTTTTTCGCCTCTCGTGCGAACCTGAAGATGCCAGCCGGTACTTTCGAAAGAGCGTCTCCGTCCGGCGTTGCGGCTGTCCCGGCAAGAGGCGACTGTACCCCAGGGAAACCCCGCACTCTGTCAGAAAACAGAAAGGTAGGCTTTCTGAGCGCAATCATTTTAGTTATACATGTAATAACTTTTATACCCTAACAACAACACTAACTGCATTTTTTTTACTTGCTCGTGGAAGTCCTCCAAGCCTATTATGGAGAAGCGGCGACGCGCGCGCATCAATGAGAGCCTGGGTCAGCTGAAGACCCTCATCCTGGACGCGCTCAAGAAAGACGTAAGAGTCTGAGCGAGCCACTGGCAATGACTTCTCCAGATGTAATGAGAGTTTTAAACACAGCTGCCCTGTTTTTGTCTGAAGAGCTCCAGGCACTCCAAGCTGGAGAAGGCCGACATCCTGGAGATGACGGTGAAGCACCTGAGGAACCTGCAGCGGCTTCAGATGACAGGTATGTAAACTCAGTCAGCCCGGCTTTAGGTTGGTATTAATAATTCAACTCTGGTACCTACTGTATGTGTACCTTTTGACTGAAAATGTGGAAAAGCACGTTAACAGGAAAAAAAGAACGGTTAAATTTTTACCAATTAATCTTGTAACAATTTACATACCTTTTTTTTAAATATATATATTTAATCCAGCATTTGTTCTAGAGATTGTGCAAGTTTAACAGCTACAAAATAAACTAATTAGGCAATTAATTTGACTTGGTTTTACATCTAATTAATTAAGACATTTTACTTATTGGTATTTAATAAATTAGAATATGCCTTTTAATGAGTCTTGTCAGATTAAACATATCTTTCAAAAATAACCTTTAAACAGGTACTAAACATGCTTTTCATATAGATCTCTTTTCGCTTTTAAAAATGTTGGTTGAGTGTACTGTAAGAAGAAAATCATACTTAGCAAAAATAAAGGTTTTAAATCACAATGAGTGTAATTAATCGATACAACACATTTCACCTTGTGAATCGAGGTGAAATGAACTTTTTAACAACATTAAAATTTATTGAATATGACTGTAAATGAGTAGTTTAATTATTCCAGTAAATAAGGGTGGGACTATTTTTATTTATTTATTTTTTTAGAACGACTTCAATTGTAGATATTTGCAATATGTGACAGTTTATATTTTTTTTAATCTGATGGAAGTTCAAAATGTCTGGACAAGCAACCGGATAACGGCACATGTTTAAATTTCTGTAGCCAGAATCATATCATGCATTTAAACGTTTAGGCTCATGAAGATAAATACACTTGATTATTGAAATTCAAATGAACGTTTTACAGCTGCAATCATTAATGCATGCATGCGACATTTTTTCAGTGTTATAAACCTCAGCATCCTAAGTTTGACTTCATCATTATGAATACCATCTCTAAATTAGCTAAAAGCTGGACACAAACTAAAACTTTGCTCCAAAACTTGAGCTTTCTTAACCACAAGTTTTATGACTGTACTAACTATAACTAAGTTGTTATATTCATTCACAGCATGACGCATACAAGCATATCAGCCTTGATGTTGGACACGTCACACGATGAATAACTGCTGACCAAACCAGCATCGTTAAACATTACATTTACAAGTAACTTGATGAAAATGAAGCTAAATCAATATCTAACATTTAAAAGCCTCCACAATATTTTTAAGTGTGCTTAGCCTACCTATATATATACTGTTTTTAATCCTTTCTGCCTAGTTTTGGGTGTTATGTGTTTGATATGTGTTAGGTTGTTTGCCCTTCTTTCCATTTCTTAAAATTTTTTTCTTCTTCTCTAGCGGCTTTAAACACAGACCCATCCATCCTGGGGAAGTACCGAGCTGGATTCAGCGAGTGCGTCGGAGAGGTTACCCGTTTCCTGTCCACGTGTGAAGGGGTCACGGCCGAGGTGAGGACTCGCCTCCTCGGCCACCTCGCGGCCTGTGTGACCCAGATTAACCTGTATGGACCTCACCTGGGCGACCTGGGACAGACCAGCGGTCCGCAGATCACCGCGCCTGCGGGCCTGCGGGCGCCCCTCAAGGGTGGCTCACTATCCCCCGAAGCCATGAAACTGTACGGAGGCTTCCAGGTGGTGGCATCTCCAGACGGACACTTTGCGTTTCTTATTCCCGGCGCAGCTCTCACACCTCTGAGTGTACAAAACAGCCATCATGTGTCACCTGTCGCACCTGCTGTCACCTCAGACTCTGTGTGGAGACCGTGGTAGGAACCATGGAGGGGGAAAAAATTGACAATAAATCATATTTTTTGTTGTACATTTTGTAAATACTTTGGGGAATATTTCTTAACAGATTCTCTTATCTACATTTGTATTGGTATATGTGAATGGAAAGAGATATTTTTCTGTCTCTTTGTCGTAGTCTACATATAAAATACTGATTGTTCTTTAGAGCACTGCCTGTACATAAATAAATAAAACGTGTTTATAATGTGTAGAAGATGTATTATTTAAAAAGAATAGCCTTCTGACCATATTAATTTCATTTATTCTCTACCCACAATTGATTGTCTCAGTTTTCTGGCTGGATTAAATATTTATTTAATGAGGTAAAAATCCTAAAACGGTTCTTGTCGTGTTCAAATAGACAAGACTTGACTCAAAAGGGCTCAAATGTTTCTTATGTTTATAAGACACTGGCTCAGCAGGGTCAGTCTAAGTGTTGTCTATCATTAGGCCGGCAGTCCTTACATCTGTCCTGAATATCAGGCTGGGGACATAACTGTGTATGGACAGATCCTGGAGAGACAAGGTGTTCCCACCAATAGATTGGTTTCTGAGGGATCACGGCCTACAGGATGTATCAGACCAACTAAAGCCAGCTGAGCTCAAAATCACAAGAGTGACGGTTTAGAGATGTCTACAGTGCGGCTTGGAGGCCACTTGGACTATTTATGTTTGGTCCCAGATCCACAACTTGAGAAAGGTGCATATTACTGCCAGGCCAAACTAAAGTGATTTCTTTTTTATTGGCAAATTTAAATCATTTTATATTAGGTTGAGCACAAAGTATTTATCTAATAGTCATGGTTTTTACTTTCTTTTTAAATTCATAGTAAACAGGGTCACAAAATCCATCGACTTTTACTCAAACTCAGACCTGGCAAGGCTGCAGTTAATAGATTTATTGATATTTCCTAAACATAGCAAATGTTTTTCAAAACTAGGGTGGCCGAAGCCATGTCCTTGTGGAAAAATCCTATTTTTGTGGCTCCCAAGCACTTTCAGCTTGACGATCTTGCCCCGTGTGGACACCACTAGTAATACACCAAACATATCAGTAGATGGCAGTAAAAGTGGATGTTCTCAGAATTCAGATAGGCAAAATTTATTTCCCGCTCCACTCTAAAATAATTCATTACCTTTAAAGGTGGATTTATTGTAAACATGGTATTATCATCACTAGAAGACGTGTCCTCAGTCAGCATCATCCTCATAATGATGCAAACACTCCAGATTTATAGGCAAGGCAAGTTTACTTCTATGGCACCCAGTCATACACAGTGCAATTCAAAGTGCTTTCCAGGATATTGGAAGAAAAGCAAAGAAAAAATACAATATAAGCGTCACAGCAATGCATAAGAGATAAATGTTGAAATAAAATATGAATATTAAAGACAGGAAAGAAACAGCAGTTTATTTGTTAGATTATTTGATAAAAAGTTGCTGTAAACAAAAATGTTCTCAGTCCTGATTTGCTGGAACCAACAGTTTGATATCTCAGGTTTTCAGGGAATTTGTCCAGAGATGAGGAGTGTCCTGGGAATACTTAGTAAGCAGGTACCTGAATGTTTAGGTGTGTACATTGTTCATACTTAAGACTCCAAGATTTTGCTCTTTAGAACAATAGCGGAATTTTAAAGTCTAATCTTTTACAAACGGAGAACCACTGCAGTGTTTTAAGAACTGGAGTGATTTGATGTATTTCCCCAGTGTTGGTCAGAACTCTGGCTTCAACCTTGTGGATGAGCTGCAGCTGATTTTTTTTTACATATACTTGTGTAAATGTTATCAATCTACTGAAAATAAAGGCATGCACCAGTTTTTCTGTCCTTTTTTGACAAGAAACTCTTCATTCAGGCAATATTTTTAAGATGTGACAGACCTTTGTAGTTGTCAAAATTTAGATTTGAGCTCAAAACAACAAGCAGGTTCCTTGTATGCCCTCAGTAAACTTGTTTACCAATTTGTATAATAAATTGAACTTGACTGCGCTTTTTGATAACTAGATTCAGTTGGAATGTTTGTATGACTGGACTGAAATTTTTGTAAAGTGCCTTTAGATAATGTTTTGTGAATTGGTGCTGTACAATTATGTCAATTACACACAATGCCCCCCGTATCATGGCCCCGGTCCTTCTCCTTGGGCAACATGCATGGATTCAATCCTAAAGGATGTTTTGTGCTGACCATGCACCACTTTGTTTCTATATTGAGGATGTTTCACACTGACCAGCCACCGTTTGTACCCAAGAGGACATCTCATACCAACCAAGCATTGATCCTTACCTGGAAAATAGTCGCTTGGTCCTGACTTTACCTCAGTTCACACCAACCACAAGCTGTGTTTCCTTAGGCCATAATTACACAACTTGACATTTCAAAAATAAATTAAGTCAATGGACATTTTAAAAAATGAGGATGAGGTGCTTTTTTTTGACTGTATCAAAATTGGTTTATTTTGGAAAACTGCAATTGAAACCCATTTTTGCATCAGGAGTCACATGATCAACAACCAGATGTTGCCCCCGGCCCAAACCACGAAGAAGAAGATGACAGGAAATAGTTTGAGGATGGTGGTGCTGCATTTTTTAAATTACTTATTGATTATTCATATGTTATTTTAGTCGTGTCTCTTATTAAATGGAAACACCACAATTGTGCAATTTAGTTTTTTCGACCGTTTCAGAATACAGTCAGTTTTGTGCACATTTGTAATGGAAACAGAGCTGAACCTATCTGGGCTATTGTTTATATTAGCTTCTAAAGACAAAGACATCTGTTTCACCTCAACAGATATTAAAACCCAGAACTTAACTTTGTGTTGTTTTAGTTAAGCTGAGAAGATGCCTGACAGTAAAGAGAACTCAAAGACAAAACCAGAGCCCCTCCACTTATCACATCCTTTGAGAAGACCCTCCGAAACCCAAAAACAAAGACGGGGCCCTCTCAGTGGCTCCGCTCATTGTGACCCTCTCCATCTTCATAAAGGGCCTTCCACTTGTTTATCCAAGAAAAGGTTTAATAGCAGGGAGGGGGAGGACCATGCTGCCACTTTCACCACCGTAAAGAAGGCTTATTGTTGCTTGCTCCCTGAGGTCCTGTGCCTAAAGGCTTTCTCAAGAACTAACCAGGCCACGCTGTGCTCTTCACAGAAATAGACCCATTAACGCTGACAGCTTATTTAGCTATGTCACGGAAAAGTTGAGCAGCCTTCAGAGACACATATTCATTTGCGTCAGGTTTTGCCTGATCACCTTTTATTCGTCTCCCTGCCCCTACCTAATTGAACTCTTTTTGGGGAAGCGGTACTGTCCCATTCGTGAAGATCAGCGTGAAGCTGGGAAGGGCCTGCCCCTTCCGTCCGCTCCATGATTGATGGTGTCATCTTAGAATCGGAAAGTTGACAGTGATGGTTTCTGTGTGACACACACCGGAAACCTCTGCTGCCTCCTCCTCTTTGGGTGAATTGTTCTTAGAGCCGTTCTGGTACTTGATGGGGGTCGAAGTAGGCAGAGGTTCACATCACAGTGAGCGCATATATTATGCGCTCTGTATCAATGGTGAATGAACAGTACTCTTTGTCACTTGACTCCAATTACAACAATATTTCTTTCTGTTCTTCTTGAACTTAGAATTTAGAATAGGAGGAGAAGCTTCTGACAGCAAATTTACAATCCCATTGACGTGCAAAAGGAAAACTTTACACACACACACACCTTTCTTCTTCCAAATAATGTTTATTTTTTGTTTTTTTTGAAGGAGGATTCCTCCTGTAGAAAACACCAAAAATAATTCTTGTAGATCAAAGTCTGTTGTGACTCATTTGCTGTCCCACCTTCCAATTACTCTAGCTGGTTGCATTATGAAGATCACTGAGCTTTGCAGGATAACTATGAAACAGCAAGATAGTAAACAGAAATGAAGTGAATTATCTGGTCTTGATTCGGGTCTTTTCCTGTTTTTATTGGTAATTTTGAAAACCACGGATCATCATCTGGGTCAGACTTTGGCTTATAGGGGCAGTTTGTTTGTTTTAATTAATGTGTGTTATGCATTGTACTCACATAGGCCCATATCAAATTAATTATATTAATATTTTGGGATTTTTATAAATGTAAACAATACTCAACTAGTTTAAAATAATGAAGTTATAGTAATTTCTTTGGGAACAACATGAAGCTACTGCATTAAACCTGCCATGCATCAATTTCTCTATTTGACCACTTAATAATGTCTTGTAATTTACATTAGTAGAAGAATTTTGTGTAGTGGATACCTGGCACCAAAACCTTCTCCAGGTTTTGGTGCCAGGTTGTAAATCCGACCATGATCATGTTGGTCTATCACATAAAATAATAATAGAACACTGAAGAATTGTGGTTGTCACAGAAGTAGGAAAAACTCCAGGGGAATGAATGCTTCTGCAAAGTACCAAAAACGAAGGTGTAAACCCTATAACCTGGAATTTCTGATACTTATGCGCGGCTATATTTTCATGTCTCACAACAATAGCCTCTTCAGAAAGTACTTATGCAGTTGGTAGCTTAAGTGTGGGAGGTATTTCAGATGTTTGGTGGCAAATAAACCACTCAGTGTTGCACTCGCTCTCTGCTAGAACTACTACTTCTAGACAATGCCGCCTGCATGTATGCATAATAAAACCCTCTCCAGCTGGGAGGCTCAAAACAAAACGAGGCTCGCTTTTTGGAGAGCATGGTCCAGAAGGTCATAGTTCTTCTTTCTGAAGGCTATAGTTCCTCAATAATTGTAATGTGATGATAAGGAGCTTATAGCCTGTTGTTGTGTTCCAATTGGGATGGACAAGACAAAGGCCAGCGAACCTATACGATGAAAGATTACCATTATGGCAACATCTCCATGTCCACTTAACACCCACATGAGGTCAGCTGTTCTTAATTTGGTCACCAACCCCAGTTTAGCTTAGATCCAGGAGTCTGGATGCCTGGAGGGGGAAATCGTGACCTCTGTTTGTAAGCAAGGCTCCCAGTCTGAGGGGGCAAAACGGCCTGTTTGTGTTCTTGAGATGTTTGGGTCATTGTATCATGGAGGAGTGAGTGTCGTCCTCTCATTGGGTAAGAAAGTGGAGCTAATAGGCACCTACCTACCCTATAGGAACTGGTCTTGGGAATCATTTCACATCTGAATGAAATTATTTCAATGATGCTGAGAGGAAGAATACTTTTAGTGTTAAACCTAATGCCTTGTTTTTTAGATAAAGTGATAAAGTACTGACCAAAACCCCTTAAAAGATCTTCACGTTGCTGCGGTACCATAATGTCTCACTGGATATTCTTAAAGGTGCAGTATGTAAAATCAACTTTTTTGAGCTTTACGTCATATTATAATGTCATTCCGTCATCAAAAACACACCTTGAATGTTGCTATGATCCTTTCATGCATGTTTGAGAAATCCTGTCATCTCTCGTGGCAACCATCCAGCTGTGTAAAACATCTGGGTGAACCTAGCCCCGCCTTCAAGGACGAAGCTCCTCCTATAAGCTGCAGTTTCCAAGCTTCCACCACACAGAGCCCGTATCCACCTCAATTGCCTATCTCAGTGTTATTGTCTCAGTTGTTGGTAGACTATCCAGCAGGTATTAGCAAACACCAGGTGGAACTGCACATCCACTGAGCTCATCATACGAGCTACTTCAGAGCAACACTTGTAAAAATGATGCTAAAGTGTTAATACAAGAGCATTGTTTTGATTACTCCCTGAAGGCAGAGTCTTAGAAAGAGCAGGAGTTTTTAAAAAGACAGACGCCCAAATTCCAGACATTAAATTACAAAGTCAAATTTATTTTAAGTCGTATTTGATATATGCAGCATTTTCATAACATCTGAGGGTAACTTGATTGTGTTATAAAGTGTCACTATGTGCCTAGTAGAAAATACACAATCCTGTACCTTTAATGCATTTTTAATTTTTAGATAAAAGGTTGGTAATGTGGACCCTGTCTTGAGTTATTTCAGATCTTCTGATCACAGTTCTTCCCCCTCCCCCGTTCTCCCACCCCAGCCTCCAGGCACTGGGCCTTAGCTGACCTTTACTCCTCGTCCTGAGGAGCGCGGCTTGCCCTCTCCACCTCTATGTTCCCTGGTCAGTCTGAACACTGTGGGAACCCCCACACCCTGGTGCTTTGTATTGTTCTGGACAGATAAAGTCTCCTCCCCTCTGTTTCTTTCCTTTTCAATCTGTTTAGAGCGTGGAGTCCTGCTGTAAAAAAAAATCTCAGTGGACAGGATAAAGAGATGAGATCTCACAGCAGATTGTCCTCCTCCCTCACAGGGAGGCACCCAGGCGTTGCCTCTGTTCACTGGGCACTGGGAGACACTGGTCTTTACTGGCAGGTGATAGGGGATTAAGGATGACTCCATTAGTGTCTCAAGTTATTCCAGTGTACTGTGTCTTGAGAAAGCACTCATTCCTCTTGAACTGTTTCACATTAGCTAGTTTGCCACCACAAACTGCAATGCACTTAACTGGGTCTACTTGGGATTTACTGGGTCAGATTGATGGGTATCAGGGCAAATTTGCACTGAGGAACTAAAATATTTCAAAGTTTTGTAATGGGTTTAAAATCTTTCCTTGGAAAGGTGAGGTCAAGGAATAGGATACCATTTCAGCATTTTGCTCCAATCATACAACAATACATTAGATCTACAGAAAAACATTTTCAGTACAGAAATATGGAGACTTGCAGTTCCACCAGGTGTTTGCTAATTGCTGCTGCCGGTAGTCTGAAGGAGCTGAGTGGTATATCTAATACCTATTTCTAGGATATTATTTTCAAAGATACTTTTAATCTGACAAATGAGCCTCATTGGAACACATATTCTAATTTACTGAATGTGACTGTGCATACAGGCAGGTTGTCATCTGGCCTTGGTAAGAAGATCCTCGGTTTGAATCCCAACCAGCATCTTTCTACATGAGTTTGTTCTCCCTGCATGCTTGTGTTCTCAAATACTTCCTTTCACAATCCAAAAACGTGACTGCTAGGTTAACTGGGCCCTCTAAACTGCCATTAGCGTTTGTCTCTGTGTTGGCCTGTAATGAACTGGCAACCTTGAATGTAACGTCTATTTTGCTTAAAAGGAAGAAAATTCTGTAAAATCAACATTTTTGAGTTTTATATTATGTTATAACATTATTCCTTCATTAAAACATACCTGGAGTGTTATCATGAACCTTAATGCATGTTTGAGAAATCCTTCAATCTCCCATGGCAACCTGCTCTCATAAAGCTCCTCCTTGGAGCTGCAGTCTCCAGCTGAGCTTCCTCCTCACAGAGCAGCTCTCCTCCACCCCACCCCCACCCAGCTCCCTCAGACTAGCGGCAGCAGCAATTAGCAAACGCCTGGTAGAACTGCACGTCTCCATAGCTTATCATAGGAACTACTTCAATCCAGTCCTCCTAAGAATGTTGTTAAAGGCTTATTGGCAAAAACATTAAGTGATGAAGATGGAATGTCACACAGAGCAGGAGCTTTTTAAAGGCACAGAGGCAAATTTCAAAGCATCAAATTGCAAAGTAAACTTTTTTTTAACTTATTTTTGATATATGCAACATTTCCATGATGACTGAACTTGAAACTTGATTATGCTATAAAATGCCACTATGTGCCTGGAAAATACATATTACTGCCCCTTTAAGAACTCTTTGAGACCTTCACAAGCCTTCTAGTGACCCTGCATGGATAAACGGTTACAGACAATAATTGTCAGCATGATTGTTTTCTAATGTCTACTAAATTAATTGTAACACATCACTAATTGTGGGTTTGTTTACCTATTCATACTTGCATACTGGTTATAAGTGTTTTATTGTTTTTAAGGTGTAAAGCATTTTGAACTGTCTGGTTGCTGAAATGTGCTATGTAAATAAACTTGAATTGACTGTAATAGTCTAATTTCTACTTTAGAACATTAAATATTTACAGCCCACATTTGTCCCGTTATCTAAAGCAATAGTTTTGGATAAGTGAGAATTAGTTTCAGTTTAGGCGATCCAATCAGAGCTTTGTAAATCTGACCGTTTCAGCTTGTTTTTGTCCTGTTCAATGTGATGCCATTCACATCACATTAAAGAGCCAATTGACCCTCTGCCATTTGACCCTTGTTAAATGGCAGAGGGGTCATTTAACAAGCACATACTGGTGTATGTGCTGTATTCAAGGTGTAGCCATCTGTGTGCCTCGCTGTGCAAAGGGGGGACCTCCTCCTGCACTCCTTTGTCATCCCTCTGAGTCTTCAGGACCAGAGCGCTGACCACAGGACGACTGGTCAGTCTCTGTGGATACTATAAAACTGTGAATCAAAAACATGTGGTGGGTAAAACAAAAAGTTAGCATGAACATAAATATCTAATTACTTGAAGACTTCTTAAACGTCGATAATCAAAACGTCAACACAGATGTCCAGCAGATGTTTCTGCTCCAAAATGTTTTAGATTTTTCAGTGTCAGAGTTCACAGTTGGTCAAAAACGTGCAGGATTTAACTTGCATCAGTATTTGTTTGGTGTATGAGATAAAACCAACCTGCAGTGTTCTTTGGGCAACTTGGTTTGCCAATGAATCAGTGCTCAGATGTCCTAGTTTTGAGTAATTCCAGGATTTAAAATGGCTCATATTTTCTTAAACATCCTCTTTTTTTGGTCCAATTTATCCATCCATCCATCCATTTTCTTGCACCCTTATCCCTTGTGGGGTCGGGAGGTGCTGGTGCCTATCTCCAGCTGCGTTCCGGGCGAGAGGCGGGGTACACCCTGGACAGGTCGCCAGTCTGTCGCAGTGGTCCAATTTATGCCATTGAATTTAAGAAAAGTAGCAACTCCCACAAAATTATAAAATTAAAAACACAGGTCAAACAAGAGCTTTTTTTAATTTTATTTAGATGTCAAAATGTATTCACCTGGAAGTTCACAAAAAAAAAAATTAAGTCAGATTTTATTTCAAGTTTATTTTCCGGAAAATAAACTTGGGAAACTAACAGCAGCAAATGTTTTCAAGGTTAGCAAAAAAATGCTAAAGCGCTGCGCAAAAAGGTAGCTCAGATATTAGCTCATTGGAGTAAGTGTGTCCAGGATTAAATTACACACAGATGGACTTTTGTGATTGGATGACTTCTGAAGACATTTTGTTGCACTAAATTTTATTTAGGAGCACCTGAGTAAATACATATGCACGGCAGAGTTTCTCTGTTTTATCAGTACTCGTTCTTTTTAAGTCACTGCAGGACCTTAAATAAAAAAATAACTAGCTGAAGTTTGCACAAAAAGAGCTTTATCCACACTCTGTCATCTAGCTGCATTTCTTCATACTGGTTATCAGTCGGTGAGTCAGATATTTGCTTACAGTGCTGACTAACAGTCAGGCAACATCATCGACCCCTGGTGTGAAGAAAAATTTGCTCACTGGACAAAGTCCTTGAAACTAATCAATGGTGCTCCCTCTCAGCGTCTCATTGCTACATTGAGCTTTATCAGACTCTTTTTCCAAAATGTGCTCCCTAACCTCGCCATTTTCCTCTTGAAACTGCACTTTAACCGTCAGGGGAGAGCACTTTTCCACGCTGCACCTGACGACCACGGTGCCGTTAGATACTTGCAGGCTGCAGGATTTCGGCTCAGGCATCCGGTCTGCCGGCAGGCGACAGACCAACTGATCCCTGCTGATGGAAACCAGGGTTCGTTTTCTCAAAGAGTCCGGCCTCTCGCAGGCCACCAGGTCTGACAGCTCCACGTCCTGCAGGTTCTGCAATAGCCAGTCGTGTAGGTACCACAGCTGGCAATCACACCTCCAGAGGTTCCCATGAAGCCTCACCTTTGGCCGCAAGATAAAATTATCGAAAAGTCCCAGCTGGAGCGTCTCCAGCTGGTTGTCGGACAGGTAGAGCCTTTTAAGTAAAATCTGGTCCTCAAATAGTTTGGAGTCCAGTTCAGTCAAGTTGTTATTGTGGAGGTTGATCACCTCGATGCTCAACAGGTCTTTAAAGATCCCTTCAGGCAGAGAGGTGAGCTGGTTGTCAGACAGGTCCAGGCTCTCCAAGGAGGTTAGATTTCTGAAAAGGTTTTCTGTGAGGCTGGAAAGCTGGTTGTCCGACAACGTGAGATCTGTCAGTGAGCTCAGGCTCTCCAGAGACAACTCAGTCAGTCTGTTGCCTTTGAGGTTCAGCTCCTTCAGATTTGTCGGCTCCCCTCTGAAGACTTTATCGGCGAAGGCTGTCAGGCTGTTCCCACGGAGGTTCAGCACGCTCAGGTTTGCCAACGCAGAGAAGACGCCGTCGTCGAGCTGCGCTATCCCGTTCCACTCTAGGTGAAGCTCGGTGAGCTGCGAGATGTTGCGGAACGTGTCAGACATGAGGCTGCCAATGAGGTTGTTGCCCAACTTCAGAATCTCCAAACTGGCCAGGCCAGAAAAGGTCTCTCCTGTGACTTCTTGGATTCTGTTTTGGGAGAGATCAAGAACGCGCAGCGAGCTGAGGTTCTGGAAAAGAAACGGAGGTAGATCTGACAACAAGTTGCTCTTCATCTGCAGAACCTCCAGCTGTGTCAGAGGGCCAAACAGCCCAGGAAGTATTGTTTTCAGGCTGTTGTAGTTGAGCAGCAGTTTGGTTAGCTTCTCCTGCTTGGAGAAGGTTCCCGGGTAGAGGTGATCCAGCAGGGGATTCCCGCTGAGCTCCAGCTCCTGGAGCTCGGTCAGATGCTCAAACGCGCTCAAGTGGATACTTCTCAGAGCATTGTTTAGGAAGATGAGCTTGGTGAGCTGTGGGCTTTCCATCAGCGAGTGGGAAAAGAGGTACGCCAAGGAGGATGTCATTATAACAACCTCCCTGACCTGAGTGGAGATGTCCGTGGGTAAAGTCGACATCCTCTCATCGGCACACAGCACTTGAAGCTCAGTGAAGCACTGGCATTTGGACGGACAGGCGCTGTTGCCTATACGGCAGAGAAGCAGCACCAGGAGAGTCCGACCCAACTGTCTGTCCATGGTTACTGCAAAAAAGAAATGTGAAGGAAGAATGTAAAATAACAGATTTAAAGACATTTGATGGGGGTGGATACATTAAACTGCCAGAATTTCTGTTCACCAACAATTCAATCACAAAAGAACCCGACTTTTCCAATAAAAGTTGAAAGAACTCCGACATACCTGTGTGTTACGGCGATCCCATAGCACTGAGATAAATGTGCGGGTGGATCGGCTAAGCAGCTGACGCAGACTGCAAACAACAAGCCTGACTTAGGAGCATTAAAACCTTTGGACAGCAGACCGGGTGCTGCCACGATTTCATCAGACCAACATCACAAAAAGTTCCTGCTGAGATAAGTGGACTGTTAGTTTAAGCAAAAACTAACAAACAAACAAAAACCACAGAGGTTTAGTAAAACAAAGCAAACAGATTCAAGTTTTCTCACTGTGTCAGATTATAGTTCCAGGTTACATCATAATACGTCAAGAAATCTATTCATGTCAATAATTCATTTGAAATAGAGAAGCTCATAATAGTTCCAATATTCATGGATACTGATGTCAAGTAGGGATGAAAGAATTAATCAGATGAATCAATTATTGAAATAATCAGCATCTAATTTAGTATTCAGATGTCTGGAGAATCCAGACCCTAAAAAGACAAAACTGCACAAAAAATATATACAGTTTGAATTTAAGATGAAAAACCTAAATTGTTCTATACGTTCTATCCAGAACTCCTCAAGTGGCAGTTTTACTTTCATCTGGTTCAAATTCTGTAAAAAAGAATAAATAAATAAAAAAATACCATAAGCACATTTTTCTAATGGGCTAATCCAAAAACCAAAGATCAGCCCCAAAATCCATTGATATTAAGTCCAGCAGAAAAGATTGATGTTTTCACATGTTGAAGTTAGAAATATATATATATTTTAGTTACAGATGCTTCCTTTTCTACAAACGATCAAGGATTCACTAAACACATTCTGTTGTTGCATTTTAGGCAGTTAAAAGTTTGTTTTATTGTTTAAAAGAGGAAATTAAATATTAGTTAAATTTCATTTTACATCTATTTTACATTGTATAAAATATGCATTTTTTTAATCTCAATTGTCAGAATATAAGATTGGTAAAATAATAATGAGTTGCAGCCCTAATTTCTGACATTTTGATAGATATGTTTTACTGCTAATTTAAGTTATTCAGAAAAACTGAATATTACATACGACTGAAAGATTTTAATGTAGTAGGCCCTCTGAAAACTATGTCCATGTACAGCACTTAGTACTTGGTCTGGGCTCCTTTAACATGAATTATTGCTTTAGTGCAGAGAGGCATCGAGGAGATCAGCAGAGGATAGAACACACTAAACAAAACGGGGCTGAGAACGGAGCCTTGAGGAACCCCATATGTAACGTTTGTTTCCTCAGATTTATAATGACCCAATCAGACCTGAGAAGAGCAGAACCAATCAGTCTTCCCTATGACTATGCAGATCACTATATAATATAACATTCATACAGTAAAAATATATATAAATTTGGACTTAATACTTGATTCTACAAAGAAACTGAATTTTGTGTTTTCATTTATCTGTAATCAATAACCGTCAAAATAATGAGAAATAAATTACTCTGCATATTAAATCTGTGTTTGTAATATGTTAAGGTTTTAATTTTAATGATATTCTATTGATATTCTTATAATTGCACAGACTTTGGAGATTGTGTAGCAAACCCCACTTATGTCTGAAGAACATCAAGCCAGGTTCCAATCTTTAAAATCTTTCTCTCTCTACTTCGCAGCATTTGTTTCATCCTTGTAAAGGTCAAAAAATGCCAAATTCTGGCATTCAGCTTCTTGGCTTCTCCCTGGCCTTCCTTGGCTTCATTGGGACAATAGCATGCACGGCCATGGTGGAGTGGAAAGCTTTGGCGTACTTGGGGAGCAACATCATCACGGCTCGGGCGATGTATGAGGGTCTGTGGAAGAGCTGTGTGCGGCAGAGCACCGGGCAGATTCAGTGTAAAATCTACGACTCCCTCCTTCAGCTGCCACGTAAGTTTTAGTGATGCCCTCTTCAGTCAGATTGCTTTACTGCAAGCTCTAAAACAAAGTAAACTGTTTTGTTTTATGCTGATTCCAAATTTGGACAATTAAGTTTAATTGTGAGAGGAATGTTACATGAAAACATTGTATATTTATGCCTCATTTTGGAATACATACAGGCTAAAGCATCATGAAAGACGTCCCACTGAACATCAGGGACATTGTGATGTCTTCAGGACCTCTGACAAGCTGGGACATGTTTGCCAGATACCAGCAGCTCTCTGGTCACAGAAACCCTTACAAACTCTTACCAAGTTTAGTTTCCAGTGCAAATATCTAAGTACACTTGAAATAAGACAAAACTAAGTTACAAATGACTTTTCAGCAAGAAATATGAGTTTGTTTTAAGTCAATAATTCCTTAATATTGATGGAAAAAGCATTAGTTTCACTGACAGATTATTGCACTTATAACAAGATATTTTTGCCATGTTTTTAGTCAAATAATCTGTTAGTGGATATATATATATATATATATATATATATATATATAGATAGATAGATAGATAGATAGATAG
>CAEGAG010106184.1:0-21282 GCA_903067065.1 Brachyrhaphis terrabensis | reverse complement strand
CCCGGAACGCAGCTGGAGATAGGCACCAGCAACTCCCGACCCCACAAGGGATAAGGGTGCAAGAAAATGGATGGATGGATGGGTCTCCTAAGTTACCCCCTCTCTGAACTGTTAAGTCTTGAGTTAGATGTCTCATTTCTTTTAGGTTTTTTTTTTTTGTTTTTTGTTTTTTTAACTGGTGCATCCCACAATCACAGCTTTAGGTGTGTTCAGGTTAAATCACAATAACACTTTCAATGAACTCAGTATGCAGGCAAACCTGTAAGATCTGTATATACCTGTGGGTGTCTTGTTGCTGCTACATATACATGTGTATGAGTAAGTCGACCTTGTTGCCCTGTGAAAACTGAAACCTATGAGTTGAAAACTCTTGCCTTAGATTAATGATGCTCTCACCTGAGGTGTCTGTAGTATTTGCTCATGTAAACATTGTCACTGTTCCTGGCCGTTATGCTAACTTGTCTGAATTGTTTTCTTTCCCCGCCAACCAGAGGGACCCATCAAGCTTTTCTGTAGGTTCTTGCTGTCGAGTTCAATGTCGTGTTTCCCCCCCTTAACCATGTCATACATGTATTTTCCCCTGTGTTGGTTTCTCATTGATTTTAAATGTGGTATCAGGCAGGTAGAGACACCCCTGCTGAAATTACTTTTAGCTGCAATTTCAGCAAGAGGTGGTTGTACAAAGTACCGACTCTGAAGTGTTGTAGAAAAATCCCTAGCTCACATATTTTTATTTGAGAAGACAAAAAACTGAAAAAATGCTTGATTTTCCTTCCAGCTGCTCGATGAAAGCAGCTGGCAGTTTGAAAAATGTTAGATACTCCTGACTGTACACAGTGAGTGTAGATGCCTGAAAGATCCGCTGTGAACCCTTTTAAAAGACAAAATACCACATTCAAAACTTGTGAATGGTTTAGCTTCACTCTTGACTGTAGTGCTTTGACCGTCTGACTTTTTGTATGAATGACGTGTCACAATCTTAAAAACAAATTTGTTGCATGCAGATACTCATTGAGCTGCTGTAGCACACAGATGGTTAAGTTGATAGAAATCGTGTTCAGCCGGAATGCTGTTTGACTTTCCCATGATGGCCTTATCTCTCACTGCGTTGCTGCTGACACCTTGTCGGTACGCCGATGCAGGACGCCACCTCAACGATCCGCTTCAATGGAGCAGCTCTTGTCGCTACAAATAGCTTTAATCTGCACAACAAATAGTTTGACCCCAGGCCTGGCGAGTAATCCTGGACCATATGCACAATTTAGTGAACAGATATAGCCTTTGGCCTTGTTCCTCTGCCAGGAGGCAGGAGGCTCAGCTTGAATAAAGAGAAGAAGGAAACCATCCTGTTTTAATTGACGGACATCTGTGTTCTCTGCTAAAACATTTGAAGTGTTCAAAATGAATGTTTTCAGAAATCAGATGTTTCTTGTTACAGATCCCCCTTCTCCTGCATGTGTGTGGCTACGTTCTTATGAACCCTTACGGTCGATCAAGACATATTTTTAATTTTTCTTTGTGTCATTTAGCTGTTAAGATCAAGAAACCCATCAAGACAAAGTTCCGCATGCCTGTCTTCAACTGGGTAGCCCTGAAACCAAATCAGATCAACGGGACCGTCTTCAACGAGATCGATGACGAGAGGATACTCGAGGTAAAGGCCCACACTCAGAACAGGCTCTCTATTTTGATCTGCTTCCTATCCTAATAAAAATTAACATCTTTGGTGTCTTTTAGGACCTGAATGTTGATGAGTTTGAGGAGATGTTTAAGACTAAAGCTCAGGGCCCATCCATCGACCTCACCATGAGCAAGCAGAAGGTCACTCACAAGGGACCCAACAAGGTGGCCCTGCTGGACTCCAACAGGGCAAAGAACCTGGCTATCACACTGAGGAAAGTGGGCAAGACGACAGAGGAGATCTGCAAGGCCATTCAGCTGTAAGCCTCCAACATTTGCCTGTGTTTGTTTATTTTGCATTTATTTGAATTAGAAGCAGTATTAGTGAAATAACTAAGCATATAAAAGGATTCATGTGCAGTCTTTAAAAATCCATTCTTCTTTCAAAAGAAGTACGGAAAAAAGGAAATTTGGAATGAAGATAAATGTTTAGATTTCCACAGTTAATCCATCATTCAGTTCAAAATGACTTCAATATATTTCTAATGCAAGTAAAAAGTAATCATTCTTATAGTAGAGGAAAGATATATTTGGTAAAAAAATAAAAAAGGCTACTTTGGTACAGGGTATATTTTTCATCATAACATCTGCTTTATCTTGTGAATGTGTTATAATCAGACAAAACATACATTTTTTGCAAATGTAGGTCATTTTAAGATTAAAATAAAAATGAGCAAAAAGAAATAGCATCATTACAAGATAACAAATTCAACTCAGAGATGTAACGGAGAAAATATAAATAGTAAGCTACAACTAACAGTTGGAAATCAGATATAAAACAAAATGTCTAGATTAAAGTGTAGATGTGTTACATTTTACCAAATGGAAACCCCATTCTTTACCTCGTGCCTCTATTAGGCATGTTCCTAATCTCCATCCCCCATATCTCTTTTAGATTCGACCTGCGGACTCTGCCGGTAGATTTTGTGGAGTGCCTGATGCGCTTCCAACCCACCGAGAACGAGGTCAAAATCTTACGACAGTTCGAGAAGGAGCGCAAGCCTCTGGAGAGCCTGACTGACGAGGACCGCTTCATGATGCAGTTCAGCAAGATCGAGCGGCTCATGCAGAAGATGACCATCATGGCCTTCATCGGAAACTTCAGCGAAAGCGTGCAGATGCTCACGCCGGTGATTAAGAGTGTCTCACACTTCATATTTGTCGTTTGTTGCTGAGTCGTGAAATTGATGTCAAACTTCGCTTGTCTGCAGCAACTTCATGCCGTCATTGCAGCCTCTGTGTCCATCAAGTCATCTCAGAAGTTAAAGAAGATTTTAGAGGTAACTGGAGAAATTTTGTGTTAGCAGAGTATTCTGTTCTGCACATATAGGGTTTAGTTTGTGATCCTTGTTTACCTATACTGCAGATTATTTTGGCACTTGGAAACTACATGAACAGCAGCAAAAGAGGAGCAGTGTATGGATTCAAGCTGCAGAGTTTAGATTTGGTAAGCTGGTTTTAAAGACGGTTAAAGTTACACATCCTCACTTTTTCTTTTGTTAAAACATATTTCTATTTTTTTTCCCCCCTCAGCTTCTTGATACCAAGTCAACGGACCGGAAAATGACCTTGCTGCACTACATCGCCAATGTGGTCAAAGAGAAATACCCACAAGTGTCTCTGTTCCACAATGAGTTGCACTATATTGAAAAGGCAGCAGCAGGTGGGCATAAACTTTTATCTATTAATCAAACATTTCCATGTTTTATGCAATCGTGTGGCGTAACTTTCCGCATGTGCTGACAGTGTCGCTGGAGAATGTCCTGCTGGACGTTAAGGAGCTGCAGAGAGGCATGGAGCTGACCAGGAGAGAGTACAGCATACATGGTCACAACACCATGCTGAAAGACTTCATCACACACAACGAGAGCAAGCTGAAAAAATTGCAGGATGATGCCAAAATTGCACAGGTAACACTGAATAATAGAGAAAAATCTTTCTCTCAGCGATTGTCTAAATATTTAATTGCTGAAGCTGCATTTTGTTTCCCCATCTTAAAAAAAGGACGCCTTTGATGAGGCTGTGAAGTTCTTCGGAGAAAACTCTAAGACAACGCCGCCGTCTGTTTTCTTCCCAGTGTTTGTGCGATTTGTGAAAGCCTACAGGGTGAGTCGATTGGAAACTTCAGTGGTTTTATTAGAATTGGATCTAATAGTAAAACAAATTTGTGTAGTGAAGGAAAAGGGATACACGGTTTTCACCAATAAAATCTAAAAATGTGTGTATTTCTGTTCAACCCCGTTTATTCTGGTAACTGAAAAAGAAATCCAGTGCAACTAATCGCGTCCAGAATTCAAACAATTACTAAACGGAATCCAGCAGTATGTTAATTAATGTCAGTACAAATGCTAGTAGTTCTGCGAATACTAAGGTGTTTCTTGGTGGAAAAAAAACAAACATTTTAGTCAACAAAGATCATGAAGACAAAAAATATGGCAGACCTGTCAGAGATAAAGTTTTGTTGAAATTTCAAGGAGAGCTATGTTTTGAATGAATCCTTTTGTAAAACTTGAAACTCTTCAAAAAATAACAGAAACATAAGGTTGATCTGAGCTTGAATTATTTTGCAAATAAAATTGTACAGCATCTGAGAAAAGGTCAATTGCGCCCCCTGGAGAGCTTAAAATTAATTTCATTTAGAAAATGCTCATTTCTGCAGATCACTAAAATACTGGACGAAACAAAAAGCTCTTAGAAGTGCTGTGTTAATGGTCTTCCCGTACCGATTAAATCAAAAATACCTAGGATAAGATGTGAATTTGTAAATTATTATTATTTTTTTTTAATAAAAATAAACTGGTGGCTCCTCAGCAAGCGGAGGAGGACAATGAGCAGAAGAAGCGGCAGGAGCAGCTCATGATGGAGAAACTTCTAGAACAGGAGGCTATGATGGAGGAAGACCAGAAGGTGAGTTAATCTTTCTCTGAACTCCTTTGCTCCCTCCCCTGAGGATCACAATGACCAGAAGGGAATCCAGCTCCACTTCCTCCAGATTCCCGTCTGGAGGATTAGTCGAGCGCAGGCCGCCTGCTGGGCACGGTTGTATTTAGCTCCAACAGCAAGACTCCCTGCTGAGGAACATCAGTCAGGATCAGTGACTGTTCAATTAACTTGCATGATGAAGGGATGTGATGTGGGAGAAGAAGCTTGGTGGTGAACCTTGTTGTGCGTGTGTTCCCTCAGTCTCCCTCCCATAAAAACAAGCGGCAGCAGCAGGAGCTGATCCAGGAACTCAGGAGGAAGCAGGTGAAGGACAGCCGTCACGTCTACGAGGGCAAAGACGGCGCCATCGAGGACATCATCACGGGTAACATCACCAGATTCAGGCTACCGTCTGCAGTCAATCACACATGTTTAATGCTCTGCATGAAGGGCCACCTCAGCTTGAAACAAAGGATTTCTAAGCCAACTAACACAATGATTTCAGCTCTTTTTGAAGTTCAGCTTGTGGCCAAATGAGGCAGCTGGTTCAGTGCTTCTCGACTGAAAGGTGCCTGATAATGACTTATCTTAACTTCTTCACCTTTGCTTCATAACACCATCTCTACTGTGCGTATGCAGGATGAGGGTATGACCGTCTCTGAATGTCAGTCAAAACGAGAAAATAATTTTATTTTACTTTCATAACAAGGGGACATTAAACTTCCTGTGGTGACGTATGAAGAACTATTATTTGCTGCTTTAAATTGCTTCCTTATTATATTTCAAAGGGAACAAACAAAACCTTCGCATCTAATTTGTCGCCTATTAATGATAGATGTTTTTTTCTAATTACTAGAGATGCATTATTCAGTCAGCCAGAGATTGGAGTTGACCAAGTCTTTTTTCTGTCCCATAACTTGAAGTATTTTTGTTGCCATTATAGATTTTCAAGCATTCAGAGAGTGACAGTCCTTTAACTGTGTAGCTTTTGTTTTGAGAAAATAATTTTTATTTTAGAAAAGGAAAACAAAAGTATACTGAATCCTGTTTTAGTTTTCAAGAGAATTTTTTGTAGAACTGGTAGATCAGCGTTCTACAAAATAGATCTGTCACAACATCTCAGATCAGTGCATCTAATAAGAATAAAACAACAAAATGAACACAATATTATTTGAAAACCAAAATGGATTCAGGCCAACACAATCTTTGATGCAATTCCACTTCAGTTGAAGATGGGAAGAAAAAACAATACAAGGATATGAACAAAGAACACGTATTCTAAAAATATTTTTTATATATTACTTGTTTTTAAATGTAATGCATTTATATAACAAGGCCTTTTAACAAATTTGTCAATTTAAAGTACTTTTGCAATGTGTGAGCTATTACGCTTTTCCAAAAATCTTTTACTTATCACAGTTTGCCGCTTAATTTCTAAATGTAAGCATGGTGACAAAAAGAAAAAAAAAATCATGGATAAAAATGAAGACCTTGAAATGTTTTGAATTTTACAACAGTTTGGTTTAACTATTGTTCTTCTCTAAAGAGGAATGGGTCAAGTCCAGTTCTATTTTCTGCATCCATATTAGAATAGATTAGATTTTTATAGAGTAAATATGTTAAACTAGTCTGTGTGCAAACATTTTTATACAAAAAGTATAAAAATAAATGAATAGCTAAACCACCTAATGCACCACCCATGGGAACACATTTCACTTTTCAAAGTAAAACTTTGTTGCTGTTTCAGTTGTGAGACATTGTGAAACACTGTCTCACAATGTTGT
Organism: Brachyrhaphis terrabensis; assembly: GCA_903067065.1. NCBI lineage: Eukaryota > Metazoa > Chordata > Actinopteri > Cyprinodontiformes > Poeciliidae > Brachyrhaphis > Brachyrhaphis terrabensis. The sequence continues at coordinate 14,896 of CAEGAG010106184.1, read as the reverse complement.
CCCACTGAAAACATTGTGAGAATGTCCATTATATTTACATGTTAAACTTTCGCAATGTTCAGTTTTTTTAGTGTATTCTTGTGACCATTTAGTGATTTCACAGCAGTGTGCAGAAGTTTTAAACAGCAATCCCAAATTTCAATGTATCTTGATTCAAGGGGTCAGAGCTTGTGAATCTTTAATGTGATCCTGATCAATATATCTCCAGGCTTTCTAATGGTCCTTTAAGGTTTTTCCTTGGATCACTGGCAGGTTTTGGATCTAGTTGTTGCCCAGGACATCATTCTGTCAAGGGATGACAGTAGATACTCCCAACTGGGCTAAAAAAATGCAGCATTTGAATATGAAAAAAGCCATTTTTATGTACGTTTGTAAAATTAGCGTAGTACTTTTTTTCTTTTTTTTTTTTTTGCAAACATTGATTCTGTTCCCTTCAGTTTATCTATTCAGTTCTAATTCACAGCAAATATTGTCCCAAGGCAATCTATAAGCCACAGAAATAAAGTAATTTACATACGTCCCGACAGTGCAGTCGAGTTCAGTTCATTATTCAAATTTTAAGTTTGCTATTTAAAGGAACCCACCAAATTGCATCAAGTCATTGATTTTTTTTTATTTAAATTTTTTTTTTTACATAATTCACTCCTATTGCCATATAATATTGGACAGTTGCATTGTTGACTATGCAGCAATCCCTCATAATGACAATGCATGTAGCAACAGCCCAAAGAAAAAAAAAAACTTCCCCTTAGCAGGAAGAAACCTCCAATAGAACCAGAACTGGCTCAGTTCAAACGGAAATAGTTACAAATAACGAGTTACTAAAAACAAGTTTAAAAACAGGGAAAAAGAGCCAAACTGAGAACTTTAAATATTCATCAGGTCTGGAGAACTGTTAAACAAGATCACATTAAAAATTACAACAAAATTTGCCTAAGTTTGCACAAGACTGCATCTTTAAATAATACTAATTACTCAGTTTGAGTCTCTAATATGTTGTTTTATAATCTGTGCGGTTTAAGATAATTAGCAAAATAAAAATGGGGTTGTAGAGTTGACTTCCAAACTAATTTCTCCAGAGTTCCTGTTGCTGTAGCTGGGTTTTTGCTTAGTGATAACCGTTGCTAAACCCAGTAGAGAAGACCTGCTTTTCTCATGCCGTGTTTGTCCTGATTTGTGTCCTGGCTATTCTCCCTGTCGTCTCAATGCAGTGCTGAAGACCGTGCCCTTTACTGCCCGCACAGCCAAGCGCGGGTCTCGGTTCTTCTGCGAGCCCGCTCTCAATGAGGAGTACCATTACTAAAGCTTGTAGATCTGTCTCTTCTTAAAGGTTGCTGGAAAAAAAACGTTTCTTCTTTATGTTCTTCCCCTCCTTGCATGCCTCTTCACCCCCACCGACCCCCTTTTAACCGTTTACACTCCCACACTGTGGACACAGTGGTTTCCCAGAGACACACACACACACGCTCACTGAAGCTTGAGTGTGTGTTGTGTAGATTTTCTTATTTCTTAAGCATGACAGTGTGTTTTGGGAACTGATTTTCTTGGCTCACCTGCATGAAGCGTGACATCAGTATTTTTTATCATCATTCTACCCACCACAGCAGATCATAATGTCACAGAAAGATCAGCATCCCAAGGAGTGAACTTTTCCCCTCAGTTAGCATCACTCAGGTCAGGCTGTGTGCTGCCATCTGGTGGCCATCCATCTAACATGGTCAGCAAGTTGCGGCTCAGTTTGTCATATTCAGTACTACATACCGTATTCATTTATGTACACCTCAGGTATGACTAATACTATGACGTATAAGTGCCTGTGGCATTATCACTTGCTTGTTTGTGTGTTCCAGTGTTTTAATCATAAAATCATTGTGTGTGTTAATTTATCACATGTCATCACCACTGTTTATACAGTTTGTTGCATGCTGTTTGCTTTAACCTTGCTGCTTTCCCACAATGCACTCTTGCTCTTGTAGTTAGCATGCATTTGCTCCTGACGGCTCACTCTTCAGTCAGGACGTTTCTGTGCTCTTACTGTGCCTTGCAAAAGTATTTTAATTAATTTCATATAAGTGTACTTTTTTACATTACAACCACAAACTTGAATGTACTCTGGGGTGATTTTATGGAATAGACTTGCACTAAGTAGAATCCAATTTTGAAGTGGAATAAAAATAACAGATTTAATTTTATTTTTCCTTTATAAGTAAAGCCTGAAATGTGTGGTGTGCATATATATATATTCAGTCCTCTGTACTCTAATAACCCTAAAAAGACTCCAGTTATACTATTCACTAATTTTTCTTTTGTTGAAGATTAAGAACAAAGAAATTATTGAAAGCAAGCCATAAGAAATGGGCTACAGCAAAGAACATGGCAGAAATGTGGAAGGCAGTGCGCTGGTCATGTGACATAAATATAACATTTTGGTTGGTATGGAAAAATAACCCTGGATCCTGAACACACCATTCCTATGGTGAAACATGGTATAGGCAGCATCATACTGCCTGTACAGGAAACCTAATCAGAGCTGATAACTCATGTCCAGTTTGCTCACTCCGAAAGCCACAAGACTGTCCAACAAACCAAAGAGATATTAAAACAGCTGGCCGTACGTGCTAGCTGCTGTCACGGGACATGATCTTGTAATGGCTCCCCAAACAAAAAACTGTTGTCCAGGCAACTTGGACACACCAGGATAGTCCAGGGCACTATGAAGAAAACCATTCTCACATTGAGACTGGAACCTCCATGTTCCACCAGTAGGATTGTGAGTTTTGCTGTATTGGCTAAGCCTGTCGAAATACAAAAATTTAGCTGGATGACAAATTGTCCAAATAATTATTTACGATTTATGATAATATTGTTTTGAGACCATTTACAAGTAAAATATTGATAGTAGCATAATAATGCAAGTTTGTCCTCTCACAGATCAATTAACTTTAGTTTTGTAAAGAACACTTAATCCTGGAACTGGAAGATATTTTAAATATCCAAGATCAAACACAACCAAAAACAATAAACAAAACAGAAATCACATCTACACACAACAGAGACCATAAATAAAATGATGTCTCTGTAAACAAAATTCCCCTTCAAAAAATATTAGTTGTCAGAATGGAAACGATTGTGATAATTTTAATTAACATATGATTTATTAATTATTTCCTTATTGCAACAAGCTTAGTCTTTGAAAATTGGCTAAATAGTTACTGTTTTTTGGTCATTTCTGACCAAAGCAGTGTCTTGTAGATGTTTTTTTTTTCTTCTTCTTCTTCTTTTTTTGTTAAATGGCTTGTGGTGAAGTACTAATGGGATTTGCATTACCGGTTCCATTTCACTACTTTTTGCTGGTTTATTGCAAAAAATCGAAACATAATAAAGTTTGTGGTTGTAATGAGAAAATGTTGATATACTTTTGAATGGAAAGACTTTTGTAATACGCTGTATATTCTGCATGCTGTCTTGGTAAAACTGTGTGCACTAACTCTCCTGGAACCATGTTCTGTGCTGCATAATGCTGTTAGTGAGTGTATGCTTGGCTGCGTGCATGCTTTAGTTGGTTTTTGGTGCTGGTTCTGCTAAATATAACAACTGGCCTGTATGTTTGGAACCATTCTTTATTGTTTACAGTCGCTCCTAACTGGAAGTTTGAAATGGGCTTGACTCCTTATACGCTGGTAGCCACTTTGCTAAAGCAGTTTGGGTCTAGTAACAGAAATGAAACAAGCTTCCATCATTCTGTGCAGTTGAACCAGTTAACATCCTCCAGCTCTGTCCTCTCTGAGCCTCTCCTCCTGCAGCCTCTCTGCCTTCCTCCAGCAGTTTGCAAAGCCAAAGTGAACATGTCGAGCTGACATGCACCAGTCAGCCCACGTCTTCCTTTTATTTTTAACCTTCATTTTGTCTTTTCTTCATCCAGAACTAAAGAAGAATAATATTACTAAATTTCCAAATGTCTACTTGAGGGTAAGGAAGTCCTCCAGTAGCACCCCTGTAGTGGTGGATGTGGCCCGAACCTGGCAAGCATTTCTTTATTACCTCCCTTCCTGCTTCATATTTTTTGTTTAGGTTCCTCTTTTCCATCTGTTTAGCCTGAATATAAGAAGTCTTGCTTTCTGTAGTTGTTTCCTCAATTTTTTATTAAAAATTTATGCATCTTGGATTCACAAGATGTATGAAAAGTTTCTGGATTCATGCAGAGCTTTATTAAAAACCCATCTCAGCCAGACTTGTTTTATTCTGTGTGCTTAGATCCCATGCTGCTTTGAAAAGTTAGGCTACCAGCACTCCTGAACATGTGGGCTCATGAAAGATCCAAACATTGACATGATCCCCTGACTTAAAGCTCTCCTGTCCCGTCCCTTCCCCGCTTCTGCCAGATTTGAGGAATCAGCCTTACAGGCGAGCGGACGCCGTGCGGAGGAGCGTCCGAAGGCGCTACGACGATCAGAACCTGCGGCCGGTGAACAATGGAGAAGTGGTCATGTGACGAGGGGAAACAGAGGACGTGCAAGAGCGGATGGGAGGAGAGGAACGTGGATGGACGGTGGGAAGGAAAGTCCGATGCAGAACGAAGGATATCGGGTGTTTGTAGCAAATAACGAGAGGACTATGTATGCGCTAATATCAAACAATGAAGGACCGAGACGTGTTTGGGACCGAATTTAGCGTAGAAATCAAGCCAAGTGCCTGAACTTTTTTGCTTTGAGATCTTTTTTGTCTTCTGTGTGAATGTTTTAATTAAACCCCCAGTCCCCCGGTACTCATAAACAACACAACTTGAGTTGGCTTTAATGTTGATAAGATATAAAACTGGACATGCAGTGGCCTTAGGAGCCATGTGAAACAGTTATCCTGGAAAAGCTACCTTAGAATGTACTGGAAGTTTTTGCCCCTTTCCTCTGTTTCTTAACTTTTGACACATTCCAGTGCTCTCGTTCATTCCCCACAAACCTTTTTTAATCATCTCATTCTTCTTTTAATAAATGGGGGTGAGCTGGCATGAGGAAAGTGAGCAAAATGTATTTAAGACTATATTTTTACTAAAATATGTTTTAAAAAAAAAAAGAAAAAATATGTTGAAAAAAATAGACCACTCTAATGTGAACTGTATTTATTGCAGACATCTACATACTTTCTACAGCGCCTGGCAAAAGTATTCGTACTGCTTAAACTTTTTGTTTTTATTTGGAATTTATGTTATAGATCAACACAAAGTGGTGCATATTTGAAGGACACTGAAGCATGGTCTTAGAAACAATTTGACGTAAAAATCTCAAAAGTGTGGCATGCATTTATTTTCGTGCCTCAGGCAAATTCTTTCTAGAGCCCACTTTAGCAGCAAGTCTTTTGAAGCACGTCTCAAGCAGTGTAACATGTCAATTTTTAGATGGTCCCTGCTTAAGAAAAGCATCCCACATAATAATACTGCCACTACCATGTTTCGGACTGAGGATAGAGTTCAGGGTTTTGGTTTTCCATCACAATTTTTATAGAATAGAACATACTTCATTGATCCCCAAGGGGAAATTGCTTATTTGTTGAAAGCTACTCCATCTTAGGTGATAAATACAAAGTTTGTGTATATATATATGTATATATATATGAGTGAATAATAAAGGGTGAATAGTTCAAAATGACTATATATAAGCAAACAAATAAATAAATATTTTAATATATTATATATTGATAAATAAACAACTATAAATGAGCGCAGAAAAAAAAAAAATTATCAATTAGCACAGACTTGGGCATTGTAAAGCCTGATGGCAACAGGCAGAAATGACTTTCTGTGGTGCACTTTGGCAAAATGAGTCTCTGGCTAAAGGTGCTCCTGTATCCGGTCAGCGCGTCATGGAGTGGATGAGACTCGTTGTCCAAGATGCAGGCCGTCTTGGACAGGATCCTTCTTTCTGACACCACTGACAGAGAGACCTGCTCCACTCCAATGACATTACCTGCCTTCCAGATATATATATATATATATATATATAAACTATTCATAATTTAAAAACTATGCACAGTTTTTTTTCTATTTCACAAATGAGCACTAATTTGTGTTGATCTATCGTTTAAAATCAGAACAGAATGGGATACAAACACTTTTGCAAGACACTGCATATTTGCTGGTATATTCAATGAAAAGTAATCAGATTTTGTAGTTTTTAACTGAAAAGCATTCCTACTTTAACTTCAATTTAAATATTTGCTTTAGTTTTAAATCAACAGCCTTTTCTGTGGTTTTGGGAGCAGCTTGAGAGAACTTAACAAGCCTAAAGCAACATTACTCATTTCCTACGATGTTCTTAAACTACCCCACACAATGACTTTAGTAAAACTTGATACAACTGAACAATAAGTTGCTACTGTCTTCTCACTTTACTGTATTTTTAATGTATAGTATTTAACCACTGAAACAAACCATTAAAGCTTTTCATATCGCGTGTTCGTCATTAAAGGCATGACCACACAAAAGTTTCCTGTACAGATATTTTTCTACAATTTCTTTTTTTTTTTTTACTTACTATGTCAGATGGTTAATAATGTACATATTGTTAAAACAAGTATTCTTTGCCTTGTGCTATACAACTTTGAATGTTATTTTAACTTATAGTTTTTTTTTCAGTTTTTGTGTATTTAAATAAGCCAAATGCAGGCATAAATCCACAATAGTATGTTTTAATCAGAATATTTCACTGTTGCACAGAAGGCACAGGACTGTTGCGTTTGTTTGGGTCGCAGGTGCATCACTAAATGCTCTGATATAAAAGCATTAACATATTTCAGCTGAATGGCCACACTAACCATTAAAACTGTTAGTTGGCCTGTAATGAACTGACAGAGCGATACCGCGTCCTGTTAAAGATAGTGCTATTCTGCTTGTTTTTCTCTCAGCTTCACTGTGTTTAATTAGATGATGCTTCCAACTGGGTGGTACTGGCATTTTCTCCTCTTACTACAAATGTATTGTAGACAGGTCTCAGTTCTAAATAACCCTTTTTATATCACTCAATAGATATGAGATTTTCCAGATATATAATAAACTATTTACACTGAATAAAGGATTGTGTGTTGTGGATTTGTTGCACATTCTGACGTTTTATTCCTGCAGCCAGGTATTTTGTGACGAAGATCACAAAGTTTACAATTAAGTCTGATTTTGGTAATTAAGTGATTGTATGAAAACAATCTTTTTATCAGTGGCACTTGCTGTACAATGTAATGTTTTTATTTTTAACAAACTGTGCTTCAGCCTTACAAAAAGTCAAGATGAATATGCCATATTACATGGAAAACCACAAATTGACCCACAAAAACAATTTGAAAGCAGATAAAAATATAAATATAAAAATAGTCACAGTAAAACAAAGAAAAAAGGTTGCACAAATGCCAATGACACATAATCTCTTATTTAGTGGACAATGATTTTTGGCCCTCACCTCCCAATATAAAATCAGAACTTAAAACTGGAGCAACTATCAATTTTATTTTAGTAGCAATATATTCTCTCAGCATTTCTGGATTATGTGGGTGTAGTGACATTTTGCATTTACAGTGGTTGGCCAGTAGGTGGCATCGTAGGGACTCGCACATAAAGTTAAATGGTGTGATTTATAACGTAAGACTACAGGAATAATCCAACTTTAAAAACGCAAAACGGAAGTAACATCCGCTAATCTATAATGTAGTTATACTGCTAAAGTTTAATTATGGCTATTTTTCAGTTCAGTGGGCGGAGTCCAAGTTAATTTATGATTAAAGAGCATTTACTCAGATGTTGTTGCGCTCTATGCCCATGATAAATGAAGGTATGTTATCTGATACACGCTTTCAGTTAGTTTCTGACGGAACAAACTGAGCTAATTAATGTTCATTTAAAGAAGGTCATCTCATGATGACTTTCCTATTAGCCAAAAGTGTAACTGGGTAAAGAAAACTACCTTTACTGTTATTTTTTCAGGGCATTGATTGGTTAAGAGGTGATCCATTCATGGTCCTAATCCTTCATCTGGAAAACTTCCTGCGAACATTTTAGGTTGACATAATTTACCATGGACATGGACCCAGGTAAGAAGTGAACAAGCGAAAAATCCAGAACCGAAACTGGAGACGACTCAATAAGCGACTAGGCAACAGTCTGAAGCGTGTTCACCATTACAGATGAAGACCACGAAAGCACCGTCTGTCAAAAGTGACCTCCCCACCGGACCCCCCAAAATCATTATAGCTACGGCAATAAAGTTGCAATTTTTTTCAAAATCACTTTTGTGAAAAAAATGTCTTGGGTCATTATTGTAGGAAGGCAACGGAATGGTAAAGTGAACTGAAACGTAAATCTTTGAGCGATATATTTCAGTAGAATTTACTTTATTATTGGAGACTAATAATGAAAACTTGTCTGTTCATCAATGTTCATAAACCACAGCCTGGGTGTTAGCCATTTCTATCTTTAAACCTTTTAATAAAGTAACGTAAACACGAACGATGAAAATCGGACTGAGGTATGATTATATTTTGCTGAAAAATGCTTGTGTTGTAAATTTTCAAAAAAAAAAAAAAAAAATCCACATCTGTCTTTGGCAATTGATATATTTTATTAGGCTTTACTAAAAATAATAAAACAGAACCCTGACCAATTAATACCTTTGTGTGTACAATTACTGTAAGTAAAATCTAACTTTGTGAAAAAAACAGTAAGCGTGGCTTCAAGATACGCCTTTATTGAAATGAAATCATAAAAATGACTGTCAATAAAAAAAACTACAGCCCCCTAAAGAAGATATTCAGAGTTAACAAGTCACAGACTGATCAGGTGACAAGATTCCTGAAATCAGATTAGTCACAAAATAAAAAGTGTAGAGCATTCCCATTAATAGCACATTTCCTCATTCAAAGGGCAGCCTGCACAGTCAGGTGAGCCTGCGGGGGAATGAGAGTTTGCTGAAGTGTTCAAATAGCAGAAAACAGTGGCATGAACAGTTTCAAGGTGCATCCAGCTGTTCCAGTAAAGTTCTTCTTCTCTTCTCCAGCTCTCCTTCACTCAGCTCACTGCCTGACGTGTCCCAGCCACCCTGATCAGAACACACAAGGACTCAGTAAACACTAACCCAAGTATTCACAGCTTCTGTCCAGTTTCTCTCCATTTAAATGCACATTGAAAACCAGCAGACAGACAACGCCTTTCAAGCTTCCGGAGGTCATACTTCAATAAACAAGAATGTATTTTGCGGAGATTTCATGGGACAGACCAAAATAGAGGAATGCACAATAGCAAAGGGAGAAAACGAGATATGTGGGTGTGTCCACTGCACCGACCAGAAGTGAACGATCTAGTCTTTATTTTTTTTCTCCCACCCTTACCTCAGTGTATGTCCTGTTGCCTAGCAACTGCAAACCCAAGCTGGTAAAAATGGAGTTCGAAATCTTGCTGACTTTTTAATTACATATTTAATCCTTAATTTAACAATTTTTAAATAATCAAATTCCTTTTTTTTCTTTTTTTTTTTTTTTTTTTACAAAACTTTTATTATAAACATGTCTATCCAAAATACAAAACCCTAACAACACAACCGCTTTACGCTTCTCATTTTTGTACCACCAAATTTAAATATACATATAGCTGAAACTTAAAACTTCCCACTGCCCATCACTCTATCTCCACTAGGAAACATGGTGGTGGCAGCATCATGATGTAGGGACACCTTTCTTCAGCAGGAACAAGGAACCTGGTCAGTGTTGACGGAAATATGGTTGAAGCTAAATGCAGGAAAATGCTAAAAGAAAACCTATTAGATGCTACAAAATAAGATACAGAACATTTTCACTTTCCAGACCTAAATCCAATTGAGAACTTGAGTGAAAACTTGAACATTTATGTCAGTATCTTCTCTCCATACAATCTGATTTCTGAATTTGAGCTGTGTTGCAAAAAAAGAACGTCAAAAGACAAAAATGTCCAAGTCTCTAGAAAGCTGGAGACAAAACCCAGAAGACCGGTAGACTGTAATTGCATTGGACTATAGTTCTAAACAGTTTTCTCTCAGAAGTGGGGGAGGGATAAAAACAAATACATGCCACACTTTTCAGATTGTGGTTTAAATGTGACAAAATGACAAAAGCTCGTGTGCTAAGAACCCTTTGACAAGGCACTGTGGAATTAGTGACGTAAATTCACCTCCTCTTTGGCTGCTTTCCTTTTAGGAGATTTCTGTTTAGACTCTGAGCGAGATTTCCCCCGAGTCTTGTCGTTCTCTTTATCCTTCTCTGAATCTCGCTCTCGTTTCCCGTCGCGCTCTCTTCCTTTCTTCTCGCCGTCGGAGTCCGGTGAGGCCTGTTTGTCAGGGCTATAGTCAATTCACAATAAACTGCATACTCGTTGCGAAAAGATGCATAGAGCTCCGGTTTACTCACAGACTTGTGGCGCCTCTTCTTGCCTTTCTTCTTGTGCTTCTTGGATTTTTTATAGCTTCGCTCTGTTTTGAAGCAGAACATACGAACAGGGCTGCATTTCTTCCACATGGCGATCAAATGATTCACTGAGCCAGGAAAAACACTCACCAGATTCTCCACTAGAAGAGCGCTCAGAGGGAGATTTGGACTGGGACCGCTTCTTCTTCTTGTGGTACTCTTCCTCCTCTGACTCTGACGCCTTTGACAACAAATAGAAAGTTTCAGAAATTGTTAAATGCTTGTTAAGCTGTGACTTATTATTTTTAAGTACTGAAAGCAACTGACTGATCGAGAGCGTGATCGCTTCCTGTGGTGTTTCTTGGACTTCTTCGAATGCTTTTTTGTCTTGGAATGGTGATGCTGGCATTCATGCTGCCAGAGAAATAAATAAATGAAAAAAGGTAAGCATGACTACCATCTGAATGGATAAACTCTTTGCTTTCCTTGCGGTCATCGTGGCAACCTCACCTCCAGGACATGCATGAAATCTTTGAATATCCTCTTCCTCTCTGACTCCAGCGTCACATCTTCGAAGGCAGCTTCTTTCAGGAATCTTTCTCTGACCTGAAACAGTCAAATGTCATCCGTCACAAACCATTAAGCACAATAAAAAAAAAAAACTGAACAGGAAATAGAAAATATTGCCACTAAAAGGCATTTTATTTGCGCATACTTCCTCCCATGAGGCCTCTGGCTCCAGCGGCGGTGTGGCCTGCTTCAGCATGGTTTTGAAAGCTGCTTCTTTCCGCTTCATCTTGCGGGCTTCCTCCTTCTCTCGCTCTCGCTCTCTGGCTTCAGCCTTCTCCAGTAACTGGTCAGAAAGAAGTTTAAACATAGTCAATCATGAATTAGAAAAAAAATGGTGCAGGGAAACAATTTGACAAGAGACATACAGAGAAACAATGAGGAATGAGATGCCAGAGAAAGTTGCCTGGTGTTTTCTTATGTTAAATGGAGCTACAGAATAGAATAGCTCTGCCCCTCCCAAACCTGCTGCTGCACTGCTGACTAATGTCTCATGTTGCGAAAAAACAATGACATTGTGGAGACTAAAGGAGTGCCACCTAATCGCTCTTATGAAGAGAGCAGAGAGTCTAATGAATTATTTCCCAGCTTGTTGCAAAATCACAAAGATATGGTATTCTCCATCATCAGCATTTAAAATCTAATGTTATACATCTTAATGTAGTTGAAAAGAGAGCAATTGCTACTTTTGTGTTAAGTAAAAGAAATGCATTTTTTTTGCTTTAAATCTTTGTGTAAATACTGAGATAAAACCATTATTGTACATTGATAACACTGGAAGTTGACTACTATGTTTTTTCATCTGAATTTTGAGCAGCTGAATCCAAAAATGACATCCATTTTTCTCAACCAGGTCAGCTTTTTATTCTAATTTCATTTAGATAAATCCGATCTTCTGACTAAATTATTTGCATTTTTATAACATTATCAATTCATTTCCGTTAATATTTCTCATTCAAAAAAGGTTTTAAGAGAAAAAAAAAAGTTTTCTAACAGTGTATTAATTAAATGTTACAAAATTGGATTTCTGTAAATTTAACTAATGTGAAAAAAAAATAGTCATCAGTGTCCAGAAGCAAACACTACTATAAGCACAATCACTTTAAACAGTCATGCATCAGGCTTCTGTACCAATTTGCAGAATTTTTTTATACAACTGGTAAGTGAGTCTTACACTGTTGAAAGCCAGCTTTATGTTCCCAGCATCCAGAGTAGTGGCTCTCTTGTCTGAGCTGATAACGGATCCAAAGTCATCAAAGCTGGTGTTCACTTCCACCAGGAAGCCTTTATCCTAAGTAAACACAGACACAGAGACTCGTGAACAAAACCTCTGAGTTTAACAGTGATATCACAGATTGTTCCCAAAACAATTCCCCAAACACCCAGTTCTGATTTCCTCTGGCTTACCTTGAGGATATCTTTGATTATTCGTTTTTCATCGTGGTAACGGGCTTTCAGGTCTTCCACGTAGAATTTGAAGAGGTCCAAAGGAGTGGAACCTACAGAAAGATACAAGATGGATGCAAAACAGTTAGGAAAGAAAAGTAAAACAAAAAGGAGCATAATAGAGATAAAGTGGATAATAATAAATTTCAGTAACAATACAATTCAACTGTATTTAATTAGTAAGTGAAATGAACTGAGTGTATTTCTTCAGTTTATTTCTGTGTTCATGTCTCGTCCACGTGCTGCGCGGCTCTTAGCTCATCGCAGACGTGTGTAGTCACGTGTGATGCGCCCCGCTGCCGTACCAGGCTGGCCCAGCATGCCGCTGAAGCGCATGTCAGAGCTCAGGGTCGGGTACATCTCCATCCAAGAGGACATGGAGTGAAGCTGGCCGTGATCATGGAGCTCATCCAGAAATTTCTGTGCAAAAAAAAAAAAAAGACGACAAATATAAATTTGAGACAGCAAATTTGTTGGAATAAAATATTTTTCTTCTACTTATTTTTAGCATTTTAAAACAAGATTAGATGTGATTAGTAGGTGATTGAACCATCTCTTAAGTGTGTGGATCGGTACATGCCTGGAAGGACTCTCTGTTCTTGCGCTGCCGTCTCCGCTCCCTGAGGAGAGTCTTCTGCTTGTCTTCTTCCTCCTCCTTCTCCAGAGCTCGGATGTGCTCCTCAAAACAGATGAGGGCGTCCTCTTTATCCATATCTGTCAGCAGATAACAACAAAACATATATTACATTCAGAGTTGAGCCCGCTGCTGCCTCACAAACACATTTCTCACATCAACTCTGCATCTGAATCCATGATAGGTAATTGTTTTTATTCTCGTACTCTGCAGCTCTTCGTCCTCGGCAAACGTGGGGTTGTCCAGCAGATACTGCTGTGCCTCGGACCAGGTGGTGCGATATGTCACATTAGCCATATTGTCCAGAATGTTCTTCAGAGCTTCCCAGTTCCTCTTCCTCAGCTGCTTGGCTTGTTCCTGCAGGACAAACAAAACCAGGAAGTATTATCGTTCCAAGTTTGCTTTAAAGTCAAAATGAAAGACTCTTCTAAGCTAAATTGTAATTAAATACAATATAATTACAGAGGTAATGCTTTAAAGATGGATGGCTCAGAAGTGGATGCAACTCTCAGAGAGTGAGATTAGGAATAAAGTCCTAGACCACTGCACTGAACCCTATTGAAAACCTCATGGTTATTCAACCAAATATTGATTTCTAAAAAAAAAACAACTTAGTATTGTTGTTTCTAAATGAATATGAACTTGTTTTCTTTGTATCACCTGATGTCTGAAAGCACTGCATCTTTTTCGTGATTTTGACCGTTTATTTTCTGCAAATAGCTTGGTATTTCGGAGACATGTCAGTAGTTCATAGAATAAAATAATAATGTTCATTTTACTCAAACATATACCTATAGAAAGTAAAATCAAAGAAACTGATCATTTGAAGTGGTCTCTTATTTTTCCCCAATGCTGTATATTCCCATAATGCATTGTTCCACACATATAGACATAAAAAACACTTCTATTCCAACTCTGTGCAGGCTGTAGTGGAACCTCGTGCTGCTGAATGTTTTATAACGGAGAACGTTTTCACGCAGTGAGGAAGTGCCTTACCTTCTCTTTCTTCGCCAGGTAGAACAACACGTCTTCGTAGATCTCCAGTCTGTCTCTTTCAGGAACACAGCTCCACACTTCCAGCTCATTAAACATTTGCTCTGCTTTCCTGGATCACAGATACACACACACACACACAGCTGGTTTAGATCATTTTCACACAAGCTCGCCACATGATGGCGGCATTTCACAGGCCAATTACATTTTACACTTCTCTGTAAAAAATAAAATAAAATAAATAAAAACACCAGATGCACTTTTAAGGAGAATTAAATATGATTACATACATTTGAATAAACACATAAAACACACAGTTTAGATTATATAACTGAAGCTTTTTTTAGGATAGCAACTGACTGATTTTATAACGCTGACTTTAAGGAGAGCTAGCACCTCTGACTGGCAACTGTGCAATTAATAAAAGATGAGAAACACATCATCAGAAAGTCCTGCTATTACTCTGACGCTGCCTGTTGTGACTCATCCCAGATTACAAGCTGGTGCCAGCAGAACTCTGAAACCAGCTCGCTGTCAAGGTCACCGGCCGACGGTCTGATATGGTGACTTTCACCCATGTGCCAAACCCAAGAACTGACAAACCAGATGCTACAATAACCATCGATGAGTTTAACTTTTAATATTCAAGCTCATTAAAAATACAAGACTTCATATTGCATTTCAAATGTGTCTCTTTGTATATATAACAGAAGAAAGCCAAATTTATTGATACTGATGTAACTAAAAATAATTTACAATATTAAAATATATCCATCCATCCATCCATTTTCTGTTCACCCTTGTCCCTAATGGGGTCGGGAGTTGCTGGTGCCTATCTCCAGCTGC
>CAEGAG010106164.1:0-20774 GCA_903067065.1 Brachyrhaphis terrabensis | reverse complement strand
CGAGACGGTCCCATCTAAATAAAAGATTCTCCAGACTCAAATAATACATAAAACGGAAATATTTAATTATTTCTTGCGCGCCCCGGGGGTTGGGAACCACTGGACTAGGTCATCAAATCAGTCTGTCAACTACGTTGCCTGTAGGGATTTTTAATGTCCAGCAGGTGTCAGTATTCAGTGACGCAGTATCGACACAGTATCAATACAGTTTTGCTATGGGTCGAAACGATACATGACGCCTCATTTACCCATCACTACCTGACGCATGTCTTGTTGCTCTTTGTGTGAAGGTTGTGGTGGGAGTTAGAGGGTGAGGTAAGTTTGGGGTACCCTGTACATTTCATCACGTAGGTTTTTATGCTGTTAGATACACTAGGTAAGTAGGTGGGTGCCACCCATGTAAAGTTTTGGTGGAAACTTTTATTAGATGAGATAGGCAAGGGTTTTGTTGTCTTTTGTTTCTTGAGCGCAGACGGTAGTTAGGCCCTGTTCTGTTTTATTATTTTCTTTGATTTGGCACCACCTAAGCGCCCCTTTCTCCCCCACAAGTTGTATGAGTTGTTGGGATTTTTGTTATTAATAAATCCCTCCTTTTTGCAACATTCACCTGGACTCTGTCAAAGTGTTGTGGCTGTCGTGGTACTCCCCTCCTTCTCAAACCTAAATAGAAAGGGGGGGGACGTAACATACCCTGAACTCACCTTGTAGCTACTCTGTGGCCCAGTTGTAACCTTCCAGAAGCCTGAAAGTGCTTTACCTTGAAGGTATATCAGTATCTTGTAATTATGCTGTAGGCACCCAGTGAGTACCCTTTGAGAAGCAGTCTGTAGGCAGTCCCCTGAAGGAACGCTATGAGTGGCAGGGTGCATTATGCATTTCTACCTAAACCTGCCTGAAAGACAGCTTTAAAGTAGAGACACAACAGAGGCATCACAAACTGATGACATTAGGACTCCGCCCCACAGCTTGTCAGAAACATTAAAGACAACATTAGGAAAAAAATGAGATCAGTTTGGAGCAGAATACAGAAGAGATGATCTTCAAAGGTTTTGGCACAATCTCTGTTTAATGAGGCAAACTTGTGTAGGAGATTAAGTTTATCATTAATGTTGGAGACATCATTAGCTGAGAAGCAAAATAAGCTGTGCATTACAGGTTAAAATTGGGAGACAAGAACAAAAACAAATGTTCTCTCATATAACTTCAAAGACCTACATGCAATATAATAGTGTATGTTTACCCATTGCAAGTAATTTGCTATAATAGTTGAAAGGACAAAATATTTGACCAAATTTTTTATAAGTCACATGTTGGATGCCAAGATCAAAGGTTTTGGAACACTAATGTTGAGTTTTCAGAGATTTTACTATTTATTTTTCATGTGTTAAGTGTAGAAAATGAATATTTCTGTTGCTTCTGTTGAACTAATTTTTCATTCCTAGGTGAAGATTTAATAGTTATAAGATCTTCTTTGTAAGTTTTGAAAATGAGCTCATACATATTCTGTAATATGACAAAATATCACCTTATTACCTTTAAGCAGCACATTCCTAGTTCCATATACCGTTTCAATGTTTTGGAGGTTTACGTTGTTTTATTATTATGGCAGATTTATGCTTCTGTCTTGGCTTTGTTCTGACTGCTTAATTATAGTTTATCTTATGTCTACAAAGTTTTCAACTGCTGCCAAGATAATTATTGCTCACAACCTGTCAACATAACCCCACTTCAGAAAATCTGGGCTGTGATAAATTTCCATTTTCATAAAGCATTCTTCGCATCTGCATTCTTAAACAGCAAAGCTGTTCTGTTACATACACCGCCTGTTCTCTGTGACTTGAAGATAGAAAATCAAATCATTCACTGATTTGATTTGAGGGATTAAGTGCCTATGCACACACACACATGCACTTATACAAAGATCTCTCTATCTTGACAAGGACTTTGCATTGACTTCCATTCATTTTTCATATACCCTAGCTCCGACTCTTATCCCACATTAACAGTGCATGCCTAACCCTAAATCTAACCAAAACTCAATTCACCTTAGTTCTAAACCTAACTCCTCACCTAAATACAGCAGTCCTTCTGATGTGGCCAGGGTTTAGGGTCCCATGAGGAGCTTTGGGTCCTCATAATATGTATATTTTTTTAAATTTTGTTGGCTCTAATGGTCTTTGTTGGAAAGTATTTTGACAGGAAAGGGGGAAGACATGCAGCAAATGTTGCCAGTCCAGGAATCAAACCTACGACCACCGCCATGAGGACTAAGTCCTCAATTCGTGGGTTGTGCTTTACTCCTTTGCCACCACAGAACCCTGGTCTTCATAATATTTGTTGAAAAAAATGGATCTGACAAGGTGAGAAATGTTAAAACACACACAGTGAGAGAGAAGAAAGAGAGAGAGAGGAAATGTCAAACACTAAAAGGTGGCTTTTCCAGATAACTTTAAGAAAATAATTGAACACATTCAAACTGCAGAAGATGTAAAGTTTTCTCTCTTTCCTTTTATCTTCATGCTGATGTGCTTCTGTGTGGAAAGTCCAATTATTGAAAATTGAACATTTCAGGCCTTGAAGGTGGAACGACTGTTTCTGTCTTCCACTAGCTTCAAGACAAGTAGGCAAGAGCCACGAAGCAGCTTTTTCACAGCCATTACAAAGCTTTAAAATCCCTCCTGAGCGGAGAAAGGAGCGGGTGAGCCTGGCATCTGGTGATTGTATCTGTCATTTTTTTTCTGTCTGTAAGCTCACCACTGCTCAGCCGCAGGAGAAGCAGAATAATACACATCCCTACAGAGTTAATGTGATCATTGTTGAAGAGAAACAAACTGAATTCCTGATCCAAACATCTGTCAGCTGAAGAAACCAGGTATAATGGTATATTTTATAGACCAGTAGTTATGCAGTATTAGACCAGAACTGGGTGATATGATCCAAAATCACATCTCATCTGACACAAAGTGTTTATTAGAGAATTCATTCATATATGTCACATTAAGAGGCTGAAGCTAGAATTACGTTTTATCTCTGAATTGAAGGGAAGCTGATAAGAGCTCACTGTAAGTTTCAGTCCAACAACACCTCTTGCCTGACAGCAAAAGAAAGATAGGAGTTCTGAGAAATGTACAAATAAAAAGAATTGTCAGACCTGGCATGTTTTCCATGGCATTTCTTTCCCTGTCAAAGCTTAAATAGGTCCAGGTGAGGTCAGCGAGCCTTGCTTGGAAACACTGACTTCTTTAAAGCCACTTACTGATATTTTTTCCAAAAATGATTTAGGAAAAGAAGCAAAATTCAGCTTTAGTTATTCTGACCATAATACTCTTCATGCATCTTATTAGAGAATCTGGAAGTGCAATGATGGTGGCAGCATACTGGAGTAGCTCTGTGGTGTTTAATCTGATTACTTTCATTTTCTAGGTTTTTGTTCATAATGTTTACTGGCTGTACATTTGGACAATTACTTCTCTGTGGTGTTGAACGCTGAGCAGCTAGAAGGATTTTTGATCAGATTTTTTTTTTTTTACTTTTGGACAGTTTTTATAATGCATAACAATGGCAAAAAAGTGTTGTTTTTACAACTAAGAGCAGATAATTATCATCTCAAAATGTCAAATATGTGAACTATGACACCATAGAGCAGAGACATTGAAAAAGAGGCTTCATGGATCCATAGCAGGACCAAAGAGCAGAGAGATTCCATCTATCATAGAGGGCGAGGATCATATTCCCAACTCCAACGTCTGTCTGAGCGCACGGCCAGACAGAAATTTAAAGAGGAATAGCAAATGAGGAGGATTAGTAGAGCTGCTAACAGTTGATGGTTTCATCCATTACATGTTACTGTGGAATATTGTCTCTACTTCCTGGCTGTTAGCATGTCATGACAATCATGAAACTGTTGGACAGCAACAGTCTTCAGTCAGAAGCGCCTTCAGATTCGTGAGGAGGTTGACTGCTACCTGAGATCCTTCCTGCATCACCGTCCACAACGACGATTTGAAGATACTTGGATAACTTGAGTTACAAAATATTTAAGTTCTTGTTATGATAAAGTATTTTTGGATGGAATTCATTTGAATTGAATCCTTTGAAGATATTCAGCAGATTATCGATTTATTTCTTTGTCATTTAAGTGTTAGCTTGGAAGATTCCCTCATAGCTGGCCTCCCTGTATGAAAAGGAATTATATTAGTCTCTAAATCATCTTTTGACTCGACACACAGCTCAAATCCAAAGGTCTTAGGGGGAATCCTTCCCTTCTGTGACTGGACATTCATTAAATGTCCGCTCATTAATACACAGAAACATAAAGCTGCAGTTTCCAACCATTGTGTGCTATTTTTTCTGTAAAACTGCATGACTTTTTTTGTCAAAGTGTCATGATATAACAGAACAGCAGCCCAGTGTTTCTCTGTTTGCTTTTTTTCCACTTAATGAGGTTTTGCACCTCTCACTTTATGTGCAGCCTCAGTGGAGTTGTGGAAATGAATCTTGCAGGAGTGAGAGGAACAAGCGAGCTCTGACAGCCATCAGGTGTGAAAGCAACTAAAAACAGATTTGTCTTTCCGGGCCCACGTACTGTACTGTTCAGAATGTAAGAACAAAAGCTGTGACCTCATATTGAGGAGAAAGAATGGGTGCAGCATTACACACAACTGCAGCACCAGAGAAAATAAAAACAGAATGGCTGTGGGAGTCGGTGTAGCCTGCTCCTCTCTCAGACATTTCCAAAGGGCAGCATCAGCCCGGTTTTACACAGCGGAGCAACCTGCTGGAACAGAGCAACAGGGATGGCGTGGTTGGAGGTCTCTGATAAACAGATGGCTTAAAGTAAGCAGCAGTGCAGAGTTTCTTTAGGGATGGAAATGTCAAAGCGGAGGGATGCGTTCACTGTACAACATGCATGCCACATGCTTTCAGATTTATATTAGCAGCATATCAGAAAGCCATTGTTTTTCCTCTCGCTACCTTGGTGCTGGTTTATTACACAAAATCCAAATGAAGACATTAAAGTTTAAAGTTGTAATGTGACAAAATCTGGAAATAAATAAAATAAAATCAAGTGGTGTTATTACTTTTCCCAGGTACTTTATTCTGCTATATTTTTTATAAGGCAACAACATTATTAATGTTGTTGCCTACTTGGGGCAGAGTAGGACTTCATTGGGTATATGACCACAACAGCTTAATTAAAACCTAATGTCAACTTTATGGGGTCAAATGTTAATCAGCTGCACCCAAGTGTAGACAACAGGAAGCAGCAACATCAATTCAGAATGTTGAATGGTCTCAAGATGAATAATCTATGCCAATTTTATTTAATATTTGTCTCACAATATCTCACAGTAGCTAACAGAAGCCTGCAGGATGCCACAGAACAGATATGAAAAAAATATACACACACCTGCAACTGTGTGCAATGAGAAGCGTGAGGTAGACTTTGTTGAGTCCTCATCATTTCCTAGCTGGACTAAAGTAACTTAAAGCTGCAGCTCACCAGCTAATTAGTGACCCAACCCTCCATTAGCTCCAGGTTGAAGATACGTGAAAGGCTGTGTTCCTAATGTATTTTAAACAAGAACTTAAATCTCAATATCAACACTTATGGAGACTCACTCAGTTCTACACTTTTCTCTTAGTGCAAGTTGTGATACAGGAGTGTATGCCTGTTCACTTTGCCTGTGTTTTTCTTGGAGTGGTGAGGTGAGAGGATGTATCCACTAGAACTGAACCTCTGAAAGCAAACTGTGACTGGGATGCAGAGAAATGTACTTTCTACACTGCTAAGAGGACGTAGCTCTCATATCCACACGCTTTCTGATAAGAATAAACACTTATACCTCAGAAAGGGTACAACAGGAAATTTTTGTGATTTTTGAAACCGTAGCTTTTTTATATTGCGGCTTCTTTGGAACTGGTAACTGACTAATACTTAGTTGGGACATTGACATTTTGTGTCCCATTTGCTCCTCAACCATATGGATGAATTTGAAATCAGCTGAGAAAGACAGAACACCAAAGATCAATGCATTTCTCCTTTATTTCACTCTAGGTATGACATGCCTTTACAACACAGCCATGATAGCCAGTGCTAACATCTGCTCTGTCTGGGCACAAACAGCTGCGGTAATTTACAATATGATTTTAAACAGATCTTTACATCAACATAGTTCATTCTGTTGTTGTAGAACCTCCAAAACAATCCACTGTACTGGGAGAATCCTAAATAAGGAGGTTTTAGGACAAAAACCAGAGGTGGAAGAAAGAAGACATGAGTTTGAAAACAAAAAGCAGATGTGGGAGGTATTCAGGCACTTAGAAAATACTCTCTGCTCCTTGGCTACCGTGTTTTATTACACTGCACATGCATTTTACATTTTACACATCGCTCTGATCCAGTCATGAAAAGGTTGTCCCGACATGACAAGGCTATGAGTACGGCAGATTCAAGAACAACTAATTAAAGGGATTCAAGTATTCCACAAAACACCAACATTTGTATTTACATTTGATAATTTTTAATATCTATATCTGGACATCTCATTGTGTTTCACTGAACTCAATTCACCACCATAGCTGATCAGACTATCTACCACTGGGTTCACACCATCCACTCTGTTCAGTTCCTGTATTTTCTGTTTCGAATCCAGAACCTGAAAAGTGACCAGTTATCAGTTGAATTTCTTTGGGTTCTTATTTAAAGTGATTGGAATTTGGAAAATGATTTTTATCACATGAAAGTCTAATTTCCTGGGCATTTACAGATTCCTGTTTCCTTCTTCTTTCATTTGGTCATCTTTGTGTCTGTCAGGAGCAGGAAGCCATTAGACACGATTGATTTTCTCCTCAGACACAGCTTGGAACATTGCTGCACTCTGTGTTATTAAAGTGAAATGATGCATACAGAGGCACCGTGACTTACTTGCAATGATCAGTCATGATTGGGGTGGCCATGTTCAGGTCTGCAAAGTTCATCATTTACATTCGGAGCAAGTGAGAAGAAGCAAAAAGAAAAAAGGCAAACATTTACAGTTAGCAAAACAGCAGAGACACCCAAGAACCCGAAGAACCACAGAACACCAACAGGAAGAGTCCACTGAAACCAACATTTAGTCTTGTGCTTACTTCGGCTCAGGACCGAGGTTTAAAAATTCACTCTGAGAGACAACAGCTGGCTGAAGACCACATGAACAAACATAACCTTTACAACTTAAAGAAAACAGAAACCATCTAATGATTTTTCCATGTTTTTAAAGTGCTCAGTCATAAGGTAAACTGTTAAGCTGTCATTGAAAAAACTTGTTGCCGTCATTTGATTTCTTATTTCTAATAAAATCTTTGTTTGGCAGTTGACTGTAGATACTGTACCAAATACACTACAACATGTTTGTACAGACGGCAGCATGTCGCGGTGGTAAAATTGCACTTGCCCTTCTTCCACCAACCTCCTGAGCAAAATCTTTACATTTTGCTTTTGCTCTCCATGTAAATAAAATGCAAATATGATGGATATCGGTTCACGTGGAGACATTATTTTCTGTTTAAATGTGGTTCATGTTTTCGTTGTTAATTCTGTTGCACAATTCTTTAAAATAAAGGACTGTTTTGATTTGATACCTTTGCTTTCACAAGGTTCCTAAAGATATCCAGTATTGGCATGACAGTGCAGTTCAGCAGTGGCACCAACCCACTGACTTCCAGGACAAAACAGGACATATTGAAGCCATTGAGATGTCTTGCAGTCTCAGTTGGCTCCATGTAGGGCCCTCTGGCTTCACTGAGCAGAAGTGAACTTGTGTCTACTTCCACTCTATAGCCTTTTGACCACAAAGTTTGTGCAACGTTCATTTCGTCATCAGTGCGCCTACTGAGGTTCTTCAAACTGTTGACATTGAATTCCTGAAAAGGTTTGGGTTTGATCCCAACGACGCCTCCTTTGTTAGCAACAGTTCCAGCTTCATTTACATAAGCATACATCATAGTGAGATGAACTGGGGACTTGTGAAAAACCAAGGTAGCTTAAAGAAGTTATTTGTGTTGTTTAGTCATTCAATTGAGATCACAATCAGAAAACTGTAGATTTGGTCATACAGCTAAGCTGTCCGTTTGTAGCTGCTGGTGTCTCTGTTTCAATGTCCTCTCTATGGACAGCTTTAATTGTGTGCAGTTAAAGCACACAATTAAAAAGTCTTACTGTTTTTTGGAAAGCTATTGATCTCTCCAAATCATTTTTAGATGCCATTTAAAAAACAGTTTTCAATGACTCTAGATAACCTAACGGCATGAACACATTTAGTCCATTTAATGCAATCACATCATCTAGGAGAAAGGTTTTCAGGTCTTCACATTTATCTTTGTCACTAACCCTAATCCCATATTCACTGCAGTGTATGTGCTGGAATAGTTGAGTAAAATTGTGTTCAGTACTGGAACCCATTTAACGGGACCAACATGGGTTAACTCCATGTGTCCATGTTTGGTCACTGATCAAACAAAATGATTCTTGTATGTTAGTTTCATGCTGAACAGTCCGAACTGACCAAAACATCTGGCAACATGTGTGGAAAGCTAAAATAAGTGGTCCTACACACGGGCAGTTTACAGGAGGAAGTTGTTTCTGCAAGTTGTTGTCTGATAATCAAACAAACTAAAGGCTGAGAAGGTAAAACAACCAGTCAGTGTAAGACAGGATTAAAAGGACTACTGCTTTCATTGGTGGATGAAAGTTCACACTTCTGGACAGTGTGCAGGAAGACATCCATACTGACATTCACACCAATCACAGCAGAAAATGGGTGTGAAGGTCAGTATTAGTTTTAAAAAAAAAATTTTTTAGTAAACCCACCAGGAACAATTTAAAGCTCCAAGATGATTTTCACTTGGCTGCTTGTTATGTGTGAAAGAGCATTTCCTGTTGATTTGAAGGGTGCCATTCTACAGAAAGCCAATTTCATTTAGAATTTGGTGACATTTGATCTATTATTTAGTTTTGATCAAAAACATCTTATCATACTATGTCTTCACTGCTTCAAAAAAATAACTACTTTAAGTGTTAAAACACATAAAAACAGATAAAAATAGATTTTAATGATATATGAATGTCTATGTGTTTTTATCAACAGGTTAGATGCCCAGAGGGTAAAATGGAGCTGGCACAAACCTTACTCTATCCTTTGGTATGTGAGTCCACAGTTACACAAAGACACCTCTTTCTTGAGTGTGTGTGTGTGTGCGTGCACGTGCTCGTGTTTTTGAGTATGTGGGCAAATCACACACTTTAGCTGAGATTTGGAAGGGTCTCAGATTTACTGAAGACTACATAGTTTTTGGTGTGACCATAAAAATATACTAAATAATTCTCAACAAGATCTATTGACAACAAACTCATCATAAATTGCTACATATGTAATCCCACACAAAGCAAATACATCTCAGATGTTACAACTGTTACAGTAGTGTAGTCTATTCATGTTCCATGTATGATGAATTATTATCTGTGTTGGTACTCTCACTGACTGAAGAAACCTCTAAGAAGGAAGCTACACACCTGGAACTAATGGCTTGATTCTGACAGGATTTGGTAAACATGCACACCAGTTCACAGATTTAAACTGACACCAGCACCAGAGGTTTGACCAAGGTTGCCTGACAGAGCTTGATGGGGGTTAGAAGAAGCCAGTCTGCAGCTGCATTTTAGCTTTGCATCATGATCTGCTACGTCACAGCAGATGAGGTGAACTTTTACCAGCAAAGTGAGAGAAGATGTGAACACTGCATATTCTACTCCAAAGGAAAACATGAAGAAATATTTATATTCTTTCTTTTAGGGAAAACGAGGAACAAGGAACATTAGGCTGCACCAAAAACAGCACTGCCAGATAATTTTCATTTCAAACTCAGTCATTTGCTGTGTAAAAATGCTTGAAGATTTAGCTTTTCCTGTGAATCCCTGGATGAATACTTATCTGTATAACCACTGTTCTCTGAAAACAACATTGTGTCTGATAATACATCAGATCTTGATGCCTCAGAATGGGCTTGGACAACATTTCTAAGCCAGAGTTATTGGCTAGGAGTTACCCAAAAAGGCCAGGCATGAGAGCCTGAACCTTCTTAAAGACAGGTGAAGCCACAGGCTATGGGATACCAAATATGGAAACAATGTACATATGAAAAATGTTGTGTTTAAATTTAGAGCCATATTTTGGGGAATTCTAAATATAATGCAGTATATGTGCTGTCTGAAAGTCTATAAAAGTGGTTGTTTTAAAATAAACTGGGATTCTTCATCATTTTGTTTGAAATTCCTCCAGAGTGGTTCACATATTTATTACTTTTGGACATAGCTCTGGTTTGTTCCACAAAGTTTGTGTCACCAGTCAGATCCTGGAGCTTTTTTACAGCAACAGTTTGAAAGTGACTAAACAAATTGGAGTTACATGGAGCCTACACACTTCTCTGGATTTTTTGGTTTTGCCTTAGAGTCAGCATTGTTTCTAGAGCTTAGGGTCGTCAACATGTTGTTAAGACCAGACAAGGTCATTTCCTTAAGATGGCATCACTTTGTGATTTTATCTGTGAAATATGCTATATAAATAAAATTACACTTACTCCCTTACATTTAGTCTTCACGTAATATTATGTGTTTGACCTGATTGATGTGATAAGTAGGCCAGACACAATAAATAAGGAACAAGTTCAAAGCATGACACCTAATCCACTATGCTTCACAGTGTATTGTGGGATTAGGAGTTATATGATGAACTGAGTGCAGCCCTCAGACTCTTGCCTTCATCAGTCCATCCCATGTTACATCATGTCTCTTCAGGCCAGTTAGTGTGTTCTTTGGCTTCTTCACAATGTCTTTTCTTTAAACAGACTTTGCAGAGGGGATCTGGTTCATACCTTGGCTTCACATAGACATCTTCTAGTGTTATTCACAGGTATCTCTAGGCCTTCCTCAATCACCCGGTGGATGATCATTGACTGATCTTATTTCCATCTTCAATCCACATGACTGGTAACTGTCTATTTCCTTTCATGTCTTTCTGTTGTGTTTTTACATTTTAAAGAATTTCAACTAAATTTTCTGCCCTTCTTTTTATGCTTTTTCCTTTCCAATCAAATCTCACATGAAAGTACTCTGTTATTATTTACTTACTGTTTTGACTGTCAGATAATCCTCTACCTAGATTTACATGTCCTTTACTTAGACCATCTGGTGCTTTGCTAGAAGAACCCTTTATGTACCAATGTTGTCCACTGGTCTGCATATCCAATCAGTCTAATCCTTCAGGGATTGTGCTTAACTGTTTTGTCATTTAATGTTTTTATATGGATTGTAAAAATATTAATTAAATAAACAGAACATTGGTATGTTTTAATCCTAATTCATTGGCTGACTTTAGTTAATGTGATTTCTCTCCAGATGGACAACTTAGTTTATTACAAAAGAAACATTCATAGCGCAGTAACATTTCAATATCCCACCAAAGACTTGTGTTTGGCAGCACGCCACTAAAACTATCACAAAGACAAATTTTCTCTTATTTCTTATTGTATCACTACATATATTTCTAAGAGAAGACTGTTGCAGTCTTAGATATGGACTAGACTCACAGGTAACAGGTTGGACAGATTGTGTCTGCGATAAAGTTGGCAAACCAAAACATGTGGTTGCATTCCAATGAGAAAATCCAATAACCCACCAAGAAGTCTGAATGGTTCTAAAAAATAATTAGGAATATCATCTGATTTAAATTACAATGGGTTTACTGGTTCAACTGGGGCTAGATGTATTAAAGACAAAGTAAACATTAATACCACTGGGGTGCTACATCAGTTCAACAGTGCTGTAAACTGGATTTGCCTCCCGACAGATTTCTTATGGTTTGGCTTTCTAGACACACTTAACTATTCAATCAAAAGACTTTTGATAACAGTTAAAGAATTCACTTCAATGCAAACCAGTCTGACAACATGAAGTAGGCTAACATGTCTCAAAAATTAAGACATTGCCCTGATTGCTCTGATTTAAAGAAATTCAAGAACAGGTGACAAACACAGTTATTGACATCAATCAATCTGGAAAAGGTTACAAAGCCATTTTAAGGCTCCAGGACTTCAGAAAACTACAGCGAGAACCATTATCCACAAATGAAGAAGACATAGATCAGTGAAGAAACTTCCCAGAAGTAGCTGGCCAACCAAAAATTATCCCAAGAGATCAGAAACGACTCATCCAGGAGGTCACAAAAAAAAAAAAAGAAAATCATTTGAACTCTGCCAGGCTCACTGTCTCAGCTAAAGCTCATGATTTAGCAATAAAAATAAAAGAATGGGCAAAAATGACTTTCCAATCTTAACCCATGAGAGAGTTCTGAGGACATAAATGGAAGATGTCTAGATTTCAGTCCAACTGTGGAATGACCTTAGACTGGACATTCATGCTAGAAAAATTGTAAACACTGAAGAAATCTGTAAAGGGGCAAAAACTCAAAGCACTGTAATTGCTTAGCATAAAAGCTTCATCCTCCATCCAATCAACACAAACCTAACAATGAAAAACAGAGCTGCAACAATCAGAACTGCATGCATTCCAACATACATATTTTTAAATATAAAACACCTTTCATTTCTGGCAGGAATTAGCTTTATTGGAATTTAGTACTCTATGTTATTATACCCTAAGTTGTTATTTTCAAAAAAGCATGGCAAGAAAATGTGTCTATTTAAGAGACAGGCCTGCTTAGACAAAGGCGAGGAGAGAGATAAGAAATATTTTGTCCCATTTGTTGTAAATTAGACACAGTATAAATTGAATGTGCTCTGCTTCTATGCCATGGTTACAGAGACGATGACACTTTTCAGCTGTTTGACACTGAAAAATAGGGGCTTTGATTAAAGGTGTATATTGTATCTTGTCTTAAAATAAAAAAAATTCCAAATCATTACCTAAAAAGCAATTACTGCGGTAATATTTCAACCTGAGATTACATTTTTCAAAATGTTGTTGTGTGGGTGTTGCTTCATTTCTTGCCTGATTTCACTTTGAACATGAACTCAGCCTGGTAAAGACAAACGAGAAAAGTTCCAAAGTACAAACCCTTCTGATGCTCACAGAGACTGAAGTTTGAAGTAGTAAACACTATAAATGTGGGTCCTGATGCGTAAAACATTTCATTGAGTCTGTGATGAAGAGCCATTGTGATGCTGCTGTCAGACAACAGTGCTGATGTCGTCAGCATCATCAGGTTTCTTGGGCTTACTGGGGAGAGACTTGAGGTACTCCAGGTGGCGCCGGGCGTCCTCCTGGTTCTGACGAACATAATACACCACATATGATATAACCATTGCAAACCAACCAAACATAGTGACCAGCATGGCATAGTCTGTGGTCCTTTTTGCCAGGTTACACAGGTCAGTGTCAACTGCCAGGAAAGGTCGACCCTCCTGATCGAGAAGCTCGGAGCTCCTGCAGAGGACCCTGGCTGCGGCCTCATGGTTGTGAGCCATTCCTCCAATGGCCTGCTGGAGGGCGCAGTCGCAGTGCCAGGGATTGTCATCTACAATGATGCGGGCCTTCAGTCGGGCAAAAGCATCCCTGTGAACGCTAGTGATGCGGTTGTGGGAAAGGTCCAACACCTGTAATGTCCCCTCGATGCCACTAAAGGAACCTTCCCCTAAAGTTTCCACTGCATTATAAGAGAGGTTCAGCTCCCTCAAAAGCCGAAGTCCACGGAAGGCTTGGTCGGGCACAGCACCTATTTGATTGTGGTCCAGCCTCAGGAGAACTGTGTCGACTGGGAGGTTGGGGGGAATCTCTTTGAGGCGGGACTGACTGCAAGTGACGTTGAGACCGTGGAGGTGGGGGTCGCGTAGACAGCTGCAGCCCTTTGGACACATGCTGGCCGAGGGGAAGCACAGGGCCATGAGGACAAGGCTCTGGAGGAGCAGGCACATGGGGATGGAGCGCGACAGCCACAAGTCCAGCAGAGTCATACTGACAGGCTTCCAGCAGCATCCCGCCTGGGGCCACAACACCACCACTGGTCCTTTACACACATTTCATAGTGGCTGCTGGACCTCACACTCCACTCGCTACAGACACTGGTGGATGAACTGGTCTCATCATGTTGTGTTGGGCTCTGGAATGACATGAACAGACAGTCAGTTGAGACATTTTATCCATTGTTATTCCTTTTACTGGTTCTGACTGAATGCAGAGCAGGAGCAAAGTTTCTCAGTATCTCGCCTTGTCTGCCTTTGGGTAGTTTTGGCTTTTTTTAATTGTAGGTTCCTAGATTAAGAAGCCATAAGCTTGATGCTCTCTGTATTTCCCCTTTGGTCCACTTGTTGACAAAAAAAAACAAAAACCAGACTGGATCCTCTTAATGAAGTTGAACGGTTTACTTCAAAAATAAAAACAGTACAAAACGTTACCTTTCCACTAAAATAATATAGTAAAGATAGTCTAATCTGAGAGGAAAAGAAAGAGGTCAAAAAACTGTGTGGCTCCACTCCAACTGCCCAACTAACTCTACTTAGCCACACCCTACCTTCCTTAAAACTGCAATTAGTTATGCAAATTTACAAGAAATATAAACGTAATATATACTAAACGTCTGAATTAACAAAACTGAATTTAGGGTTCTACATGGATATTAGTTTATATAAACTGCTTTAGTATTACTTAATTGTACTTAACAGTAAAAGTCTAAAATTAAACTGATATTGATTCCTGTTCAATAGAATCTTCGTATAGATAAAATATGAGCACCAAGTCACTTAAATTAGCTTTATTGAACTTGAGATTTTTGCCAGGAAAATCCCTTTTAATTAATGGCTTCATTACTGAGCATATTCTTTATATATTTGTAACAGAAACATGGTTGGATGAAATAGTGAGACAACTGTTAAGCCACAATAGCTTTGCTTTGGCTATATATAGCTATTAACACAAACATGGCGGCACAATGGTTCCAGAAAACATTGGACTTTTAAGGAATAAAAAGACATTTATTCTGGCTCATACAAAAGAAGACTTCCAGCATAATAGAGGCAGGATAAGATGCTAAGTTTATCTTAAAAGTATGCGTATCCTGCATATTACCGAGAGTGGACACTGGAATTCTGGAAACTCTGACCAGCCTCAGACTGTTATGCCAGTAAGACTCCCAGCAGCCAGGAGGAGACAGCGGCTATGCAACAGGAAGCTAGTCGCTGGTGAAGGATCACATCATCTCTAAACTTCCCTCCTCGTTGAGGACCCCAGTTTGTGAGGGTTGGTAAGAATGCTTCAAAGTTGTCTCCCTCAGCACTCCCCCCCCTCCCACCCCTTAGGGCTGTGTACTGAGCCCACTGATTTTCATCCTTGATGACCCATGACTGCCAGGTTCAGTTCGAACCACATAATGTAGTATGCAGACAATACTACAGAGAGGAGGTGGAACATCCTGAATGTCAAGAAATCAAAAGAAATTGTTGTTGATTTCAGGAAAAATCAGCCAAGTCATCCTGTGCCCCCCTCCTCATCAATGATGCTGCAGTGGAGCAGGTCAGAAGTATTAAATTCCTTAAAACATGCATGACAGAATAAAGGCAACAGTCCAGGTCTGTTTTTGATGAGGGAACACCATTGTAGCATGATATATACCCTTTAAGAGTTTTGTTTGATTTCATCAGGGGGATAATAACATGATTTGACTCATAGTGTAAGAGGTTATTTCTAAATATGATGGGATGAATTGTATTTCTGTTATATACAGGGCATTGAATTACTAATATAGTGTCTGATAACATATTATATCTTAAGGCCTCAGGATTATTTCTAAGACAGAGCTTTGAGCTGAGTGACCAAAAAAGACAAGATATGAATGCATAAAGATAGTTGAAGCCACAAGCTGCTGCATGAAAAGTGTTTGCCTGCACATAAAACTGTGCTATAGATAGCTGCAGTTGTATGTTTAGAGGTAAACAAGCCAAATATGGGAAGCTGAGTGTGCTCTGTTTGTACTCCTATTTGGAGATGCTGTGTACTTACTGTAGACAGTTAGAAATTTATTTTATAATTCGGCTTTCGGGATGAGTGCACAGATCCATGATGGCCTTGTTTGAAATAAATGCTCCTTTATTTGTATAAGACCATGTAAAAAGAGTCTTCTCTAGAACGTTCTCACATAGGCACAAAGATAAGATTTATGCAGTCTACACTTGGATCAGTTTAAATGTATTCAACTTATCTTTGACCATTTTCTCTTTTGACAGAGCAAAGAGCTGCCCAGTTATCATCTTCCAGAAGCTTTTGATACCGTATGCAGATAATTGGACAAGAAAAAGAACAATATCAAACGTGTAACTGGTATGTCAGGTTTTATTTGTTCTCACTCAACATTAATATGCATAAAACATATCAATGTTTTATGCATTAAAAACATTGGTTGTTTTTAATACATAAAAACAATTTTAGAAATATAATTTCTGAAAATTAGATTTTCAGAAATTGCTAAAACAAACATATTAATAGTAGATTGCCACAGCCCCCCTGTGGTAATCTGAGAGACATGCTGTCTTCAAAGTGACTCATAATCTTGCAGTAAATCTCAACAAAGTAAGCAGGTATTAATTTACATTCAGCGTAGAGCAGAGATGGCCTTCACACTTCCAACCTGCAAACGGTCAGCTGACCACCTTCAGTAATTCACCTACAGTTTTCACCATAGAACTACTCACTGTGTTGGTTCATGGAAGTGGACAGGGCAGACTCCTACAACCACTGAAGACATGAAACCTTGACAGATTCCAGAAAGGAGAAGCAGTAGTGAGAATCAACCTCCTTCATAGAGGTAACTACCAGTGTTTAAATTAGAATACTTACTAACAGTAATACATTTCATAATCTGCATGTAATTCAGCATGAATGAGGAAAAGAGAAAAAAGACAATCGTAATAAAAGGGAGCCAGGATTGTTTTTGTCTTTAAGGTGTATTCATTATGCTGAAAATATAGACAGCTTTTATACCTGATAGAAAATCCCCTCCCTCTGTCGGCTCCATATGGCAGAAATGTGGCAGGTTGTGAAAACCTGAACACTGAGCTCCTGTTGTAGTTATCTGCTGGCAGAGGAGCAACACTGATGTCCAACAATAGACAATCAGGAAAAAAACACAAAGGGTGGTCTGTTTACTGCAGAGACCTTCCAGACCTTCATCAAGCTGCTCATCCAGCTGCTGCACTGCTATGAGGAAAAAAAAGCTGCTCTACAGAGACACTGTATAAAACCCACATGGTGCATACAGACCATTCATTATTATAGCACAACATTCAGTGATCCACAAAAATCCTTTTGAGTGATCTCAACTTGATATTAATTAGGACAAGTCATAACACCAGATAGGAAGAACAACAGCTCTGACCCACAGCTGCTGCAGATCCACCTCTTTCTATCATCTAGTGGTCATGTGACCCAGCGATGTTTCAACAGCGCCTCAGTTTACAGTTTCCACCAGGATGACGGTAGCCTGGCTATTGCTTTCCTGCGCAATTCTGCTCCATTCAAATCTCACTTTATAGAGAGTCTGGGCTTTCTCCCATTTACTTGGATTCCCTCTGGTAGATTTTCTACCGGGCCAATGAGTGAACAGAAGGAGAAGTTGTGAACAATGATGTTGATTTTCTGCTCTGTTTTAGAATAGTAGTCTGCCTGTAGTTTCAGCAATGGCAGGGGAGGAAGTGAAGGAAGCCATTCAGTCCGCGCTTCCAAATATTAAACCAACATTAACAGACGCCTCGTTCAGATCAGCACTTCTCTATTCACAGTGGAGGATGGTTGTTTACAGCGCAGGCCATTTCTGCTAAGCTTCATAGCACTGAACTGGTAAATTACATGTCAAGGCAATTAAGTAAATTGTAAAACTTCAACAGAGTCCACACCTCCAGAAACCAATTGTTTCTCATTAGCTGAGGGTTAATGAGAAACAATCCTGAGGGTCATCGCATAGCATAAAACAAGGGGCTGGTTTTTACCAGACTGGATGATGTTGACAATGCTCTCTTTTATTCTTTTACGGGGTTAGATTTGTGCTGACCACACTAAGCATGTGGATTCAGCCTCAGAAAGTGTCAGGTAGTGGCCAGGTGACCACGGGGATTGGCTTTAGAAGGAAGATCCATCCACATGTTCCCTCATGTCATAATCTCTGATCGTTGATCTACCATCAACTCTGCTGCAGTAAGTACCGTCCTTCTCCTCACTCTATCGTCCCAGCTGAATCTCTAGTCTTTTTGTAACACTGACCCTTTTTCTGGCAGATGACAGGGTCTGCTGTCCTGTCAGACATGTTGCATGGCGGGTAGAACCAAACACAATAAAGAACTGACAGTGGGTAGAAAGAAGCAAGCACTCTGAGCTAGCAACACCCAGAGCACTAAGCATGGAAGCAAGGGTTACATAAAGACCAGAGATCCAGACTGCAGCAGAGGTGATGGCAGGCTGACCATCAGAGGCTAACAGAGATTATGCCATGAAGAAAGGATGTGAGCAGAGAACATGTGGGAGGATCTTCCTTCTAAGGCGAATCCCTGTGGTCACTTAGCACTGTCAGAGGATTAACTCACATGCTTTGTGTGGTCGACATCATTGGGAATACTGATGTAGTAGACAGCACCATTCTATCCATGTAATAAGTCTGCAGAACTGCAAGGGTAGGCACTGGAAAACAGGTAAAATGACTACAAATACTGCAAAAGCTGCAGCTGCAGTGTTTAGCTAGCAAATAGTTCATGTGAAACTGAACAGAGCTTTGATTCAAAGACATCAAAAACACATAACAAGCATGGTCAGTGAAGGTCATTACCTAGTATAATTAATTTGCGCTTCTTTTTAACATAATTTTTAAATGATAAAATATGTAATATTTAAATATATATTTAGGTTTATAATATTTTAAAGGGACGATTCAACAACAAGGTATGAGAAAAATGTCTATGTACCAAGGAGATTCATGGATCTGTCCAAGGACAGTAAATTGACTATTTTTCTAAGCTAAATGAATAATTGCTCTAATCATTACTTTGCCACTTCTGTGTCAAATGTGTCATATCTGTGGAATGGAGGAAAAAGGAGCATAAATTCAACTTTAGCATCATTCTTATTAAGGATGGAGAAAATCCAGATGTTAACTGATTTTTTTTTTAAACTGTCTGATAAAATGTTACATAAGTCAAAGACATTATAGGGTATAATAAAAATAATCCCTCCATCTTTTATCAAACTACTGTTGATTTTAATGTTTGAGATATTGGATGAGAGCCCAAGTCTTTGTCTGTTGGACCTGCAGTGGGACGGCTGCTCCCTCCAGCCCAGATGTGAGATCCAATCCCTCCTGCAGTTGCTGGGTCAGCCCCGGGGCCTTTTGCCATCCTGGAAGCACCCAGGGGAACAGTACCTGGTACTGCAACACACCTACTGCAGATTTCTGCCTGTCTATTTTCATTTCAGTGAGTTTGGGTGGTAAAAATTTGAAAACCTGCTGACCATCACTCAGAGTTAAACTGTGGCAGTCCATGGAATACATGCTGGCATTTTCCAGAGTGGACTGAAGTGACTGACGCTGACAGCATTACAGTCACACCACACTGTGTTACTAAAAACAGTGGTGCCATAGGGAATTTGACGCCATTAGCATGAAGTGCCTCTCGGTTGACGGGAGCATGCCACTGCCTTCCAGCTCTGTTACAGAGGAAGGTAGGAAACGCTACAGAGCTTACAGTGTGGCTAACATTTACATATCTCTGATTATAATTGACATTCTTGATCCTGCATGGGAAAATAACTTTTTCAACAGCAAACCAATGTTGTCTGCAGGGTCAAAGCAACTCACATGATTGTTCTTGCTGCATCTGTTGATCTCAGTCATCTGTTACTGAGATCTACTGCTGTAAAACAGTGTGGAAGCAGTAGTCCTAAATCAATACCAGTCTTACTTAAGAACTACAATAAGAAAACTTATTTGTTAGAAAGTGCTGCGTTAAAACCTCACAGAAGCCTTGTTTCCACTGAGCAGTATGGCACAGGCTGGTGCAGTGAAGTACACTACTTTGTCTGTTTCTGTTGTAAAGTCAACCCATTCCACCAGCTCATATCGCACCATTCCTGGACCCGTTCAGTTGTAGGTCTATAGGACAATGGTCTGGTGTGGTTAGGGTGTGGAGCCATTGACATCACACAACACAATCCACTGATTGGAAGACAGAGAAACATCAGAGCTTGGGACGAACATGAGACAAAATCAGGGACAGAGGTTGACTTTTTTGACGTCTGTCAATAAGAAAGTTAACCTGTTTTTGACTGATGGGTTAAAAAAATCCAGTCATAATCTGTTTTTACCCAACAACTTTCATCATGATAATAATACCATATTCAACTGCATTTAAGCTTCATTTGGTTTAATTAATATTCAGCCCAAACAAGCTCAGCAGAGAATCCATATTGTCCCATCACACATAAAGCAAATGAATACATGAATTTTTTTCTCCACAGTGACAAAATCCTCTGACTGTGGCCCCAATGACTATACATATAAGCGATCTAGAGTCAATGCACAGCTTCAGTTATTACAACTAAATACCAGCGATCAGGCCCAAAACCTGGGAGTAGTGATGGACTCTGACCTGAACCTTCAGAGCCACATTAAGACAATTACAAAGTCGGCCTTCTATCATCTAAAAAACATCTCCCGGATTAGAGGACTAATGTCTCAGCCTGATCT
>CAEGAG010106131.1:0-19306 GCA_903067065.1 Brachyrhaphis terrabensis | reverse complement strand
ACGCACTGCAGGGAAAATAAACATTTAATCATGAATACTAATTATGTATACACTTAGTCATTTTGATAATAGGCTAAAATAAACACTGAAAGCCTGTTTTGCCTTCATTACAAGTCTTTTATAAGGCTTTTACTTTTTTGCGGCTCCAGACAGATTTGTTTTTTGTTTTTTTGGTCCAATATGGCTCTTTCAACATTTTGCGTTGCCGACCCCTGACCTAGTGGATTGAATGCAGGAGCAGAAATAAGGAAAACTGCAGATATTAGATTCTGTGGTAGTGCTAATATGGTTTCTAACATGGACATTGTGTATATTAATGTTTTAACTTAAATAGGCAGTTCTAGTTGTTTCTAGAGGAGGTTTCAAGGTAATTTAAGATGATGGAAGATGGCTCTTGACCCCCTCTTGACAATACAATGTCTGCTGCACATTGTATTGTTCTATCATCTAAAATGGTAGTAAAATACAACATAGATTGTTGTTGTAATGTAACCCAGTGGGGAAAAGCCTTGGGTAAAAATGCCCCCGCAAGGTATTGTACAACTATTGTTGTTTAACTCTTAAAATGTGAGAAATCTTTGCTGTGGACGTTCCGGTGCTATTTTCACCACATCTGACATCATAAAAGTTAAAGCTACATAGTTCAGTTATGGCTGAGTCATAGAACCGCTTTATTGTGAAGCACGCGAACCTCACTGTGGACCATAAGTAAGTTCTCTTGGGACTACGCAGACATTTGCAGAACTCTCTCTAGAAAGCCATTGTTTCCTGCTCAGTGGTGCTCAGTCTTTTAAAGTTCATCCTTTGTTTGAGAGGCTTCTTCTATAATCTATTAAACATTAATAAGCCTTCTAAGGTACAAGACATATAACTTTTATATGATGTAAAAAATGCAACATTTTCAGCGTGTATACGTCTTTTTTATTTCTTATCTCTCTGAACCTTACTCAGTCATTTGTCCTGCAGCTGCTCATGCATCTAAAGTTTGCTTTGCTTTGCCTCTGCTGCTGCTGTTGGGTAACCTGAACAACTCGTCTCTTGTATGAGTTGATTCATTGCCATCTGGGACACATTGCCACCTCCGTAGAGACTGTACCGCCCATGTGAAACGGGAATTTTCATGCTGAATGAGCAATACAAATGAACAGCTGTACATTTTGACTTTACCATGAGGAAAAAAAGACGATTGGGAATTAATGAAACAATTCCACAGTGGCAGATTTTAGAGTGAATACATATCTTGTTTTTTTGTTATTGCAATGTAAACCCAATGTTTTCACACACTTCTACATATTGTTCACTTTTAAATCCCATACTTTGTGTCCTCTTGAGGGACTTTCAATTCAATCACACATAGATTTCAAACAGTACATTTAGTTCAGTTCATGTTTCAAATTAATTTAAAAAGTTTTTTTTCTAAGGAAACTCAGCTGATTTTATTACATTTTTGCCTTTTTGACTTAATACTAAGTTATTAATTAAACTTTTTTGTAACTTTATGTAGCATATTTCTAAAATATGAAACTTGCGAAGATCACAAAGTATGTATGGATGGATGGATGGATGGATGTTTTTGCTTTGTGGACATTGCTGTCACTGAGTTTGTCGCAATCAGCAATAAATCAATTAATCACATGATAAATTAAAATGAGCTCCACAATATCCATTTTCATGATTTATCTCTTTTCTATCACTTTTTCTACCAAAACCTGGATAACAAAAGTCTTAACTCTGGTGCTTTGGTCTCAACTAGCCCTGTTTTTGTTTACACACACTTTATAATTCATTTTATTTGTTGCTTTTTTCATTTATTTTGAAGATTTAAAATGTCCTCCAGGTCCAGTGTTAAACGTTCATGTGTATTTGCACTATTATGCCTTTGTTATGTTACATCTAAATGGTCTCAAAACAACAATATTAATATTGTCCTTGAAGTTATTGCAACAACTTAAATAATTTATCACCCAGCAAAATTTGTTACTGTGACAAGCTGAGTTGTAACCTGATGTTTTTTAATCATTCTTTATGGAGATAAAAGGATGATATGTGCAGTTTTTCCCCTCCATTTCCCCATAAACAGAGTCCTTCTGGATGAATCAGATGCCTCACTTTGCCTTAGCTGACTCTGCAGCTTGTCTGAGTTCTAATTGGGCGTGGGGCGTGCAGAGGATAGGGATGTGATGGAAGGCCTCAGCCAATTGCTCTCTCCACACAGCACTATTCCACCCACACATATTAATTTATACAAGTAGGCTGCTGCCTTTTTTTTGTCACTGGCACACCAGCCTTGTCTCTAAAATTAGCACCCGGACTCCTGTTGGTCAGCGGAGGACGGACACATGCGGCGAGCTGCACTTGGATTTGATGGTTTACACACTCGTCTCAGGTATTAAAGCAGTTGTGCTGGCGCACCGCCACGTTCCAGCCCCCCGCCGGAGAGATGAAGCCACTTCTGCAGATGTCTTGCGGTGCATTAGCATGCTTACACGTTCTCACATCCTCCTGTACTCAGTGCCCATTATATTTAACCTGCAAAGACACCTTCATGGGAGATTCACAAACTATTGAGGGGGTGTTATATGAGTGCTCACACATGCAGCGTATTCCCCTCTGAGCAAAGGTTGGCATCCTGACATAGAAGTGACTGAAGATTATTTAAGCACAGAAGGTAATCATGGCATTTGGCACACACAGATGGCGCTGAAGAAAGACATAAGGGATTGCCTCGGACTTGACCCAAATCCTCAGCAGGAGTCAAAGTGACCGCTTTCACTCAGTTTTGTTTCTCCTGCCTTGGCTGGTGTGATAACATCCCCTCAGATCTGAGAATGACTGGAGAAACAGACGTGTCTGACTGCTGACAAATTGCATAAAATGGCTAAAATCTTTTCAACCTGGGCAGCTGTCACAAAGAGAGATAAAGTTATCTCCAAAGCAATCGTGAACGTTTATTACAGCTCTGGAAATGCTCACTAAATATGGCTTTAATGTCCGTAATGGCTTGCAGCTGCTTAATGAAGTTAAGCTATTGCAACTAAGAGCCGATGCAGATGCTACTATAACTCTGATTCATTCTTCAGTTTACATAGGTTAGCTTTTCAACTGTTTAGGCTCATAACTCGGAGTAGTTGGAAATTCAAATTCAACACATCTGTCTTGACATATGTACCAAAACATGCCATTTCTCACATTGCAAGAGCAAAATAAGACCAAGCGTCTTGCGAGGTGGAATTTCGTTCAAGTGTGTTTTGTTTTTACTTTGCTCCTTGTATGTTGGGATCAAGGGTGTTAAATTGAATGTTCTTCATCATCTGGACAAAATATATTAGTTTTTTGTATGAAGTAAATTTTTTCATTTATTTTTTCACACTTTTTCATGATTTTCCACACAGTCAGTTTCAAGGATTGTTGAAGGAATCTTGATAGTCCAGACAGTACTGAATAGTGTGAGAATAATCCATGTTATTGCTGGGTCATTGCGTTGTCATGGAGTTTTTCAACGTGTCCTAAAAATCTGTGGCAGGTTTTGTTTGCTACAGTATAAGCTGCATGATAAGGCGATGCTGCAGCATATTTTCTGGCATCATGTCATCCAACATTACTATTGCATAAGGCAGATAGACTGTAGTGTGAAAATCCCTGAAGTTATAAACTGTAAAGCTTTTTTCCATTTTACTGCAAAACAGTGGAAATGTGGAATCTCTACTGAAGCTTACACAACCCACATCTATTATGGTCACACTATAAATGAAATTAACATACAAAACAGCTTAATCCCTGGCAGTAACGTTGAACTGTTTAATCAGAATTGATTTTGTGTGTGTGGACGGGGCCTGTCCCTGTAGAGCCATTCTTCCTAGGCAAGGCATACTTTTTAATTATGCTTTGCCTCATGTACACATTGCTTTGCATACAGTGTCTCCAGGTTGACTGTCAAGGCTGTTGACTTAGCTGTCCATACGGATGCATGCATTTACAGTGCAAACACTGGGTGTTTGTTTTTTTGTTGAAGGAAATGAAACCATATGTGAGGCAGCAAGCATCATTAAAAACAATCATTTTTCTCTTTCCTCCTGCAGCCTCCTGCTGCATGCTGACATTATGCACAGGGTTGGGATTAATGCTGCACTATCACCTGCTCAAGGTGATATATTTTTTTCTTTTTTGTTTTTGTTCCCAATGCATCCCAGAAACCAGCTGCAGTCAAGGTTGCAGTGTTTTTATGTTCATTTCAAGCACAAAGCACATGTCTGCGCCCAGATATTCATGCACACTTTCCCTTCTGGATGCTGTGAAATGACAAAATATTGTAAGGGAACTTGCTCAATGCCATTTTAAAACACTGTGTATACTGAATATATTTCCTCACACTTGCTGCAAATTAGAGCCCATGGAATAAAAATGTTTCACATTCAGTCAGCGCTTTTAGAAGCCTGCTCAGCTCAGAAAATAAACACAGACAATCTTTGGAAGAAATTGGACCAAAATTGTATTTTTGTTCATATTTTTGTGTAGCAGCTGTGAATTGTGAAATCAAATGATGTGCCCATTATCTATTGTTTGAAATAAAACAATGTTTTCAGAATGCATTGAGCTAAAAATAATTTGTGCCTCAGTTTGATTTGCAGACATTAATTGTGTAACAGTTAAATAGGCCTATTTGCTAAATCAAAGGCTAATTCTTTTAGACGTTTGACATCTCAAAGTCACTTACAGATGTGCTAAAGGGTGAGAAGAAATGAGTTCATACTTCTTTATAATTATGACTGAAATCACACGGAGGCATTTTCTCATCCCTCCAAGAAAAAGAACCGAAGCCATGATGGAATCACAACTGACAGAACTGTGATGGTTTCATCTAAAATGCAGAAACAGGCGGAAACTTGAGACACGATTGAATTTGTTATGGACCTAAGTGAAGGTGGCACAGACCTTAAGCTGGCGTGTAGCCAGTGTTGCTTGTATTGGAAATTATTGAAGAGCCGAGGGGGAAAAGTATAGTCCTTTGACTGAAAGAAGCTGTGACATAATACTGTCAGAACATATACGGCTTTTAAAAAACAATTTATGCTGGCCTCTCTTCACTGTAGAAAGCATGCACAATATTTAAGGCACTCTATTGATGTCCATTTTATATATTTATATACCCACACATTCACAGGGAGGACATAAAAACTCCATTCAGGAAGACGCCTGGTCGGGATTCAAACCCAGGACTTTTGTTTTCAAACCTGCAACATATTTGCAACATTTCAAATCTTCATAACACAGATTCAACAATGTGTGTAAAAAATCACTCACACTTTTTTATTCCTGATTTAAAAAATGTACATAAAAAAGTTTAGGTCAATTGCTTTCCATTTTCTTTCTCCAGACTATATATTTTTTCTTTTTATCTCTTCTTGGTAAAAATGGCTCACTTATTTACACAGACGTCTGCTCCTGAGAAAGGATTTTTATTTGATCAAATCTACATAGTTATGAAGATACAAGTACTTTGAACATTTTACATGAAAAGGAAGGCCTCACTTCAGACATCCCTGTTCAGAAAGAGGAAATTTGTCCTAAAAGGGACCCACTATTGACAATTCAGACCAATTTTCAAACTTTTCTCTCTCCTCTTCTAATCAATAAACATGAAAAGTGCTTGAAGATGTTAAACTACTTCAGGGAGAGTCAGCCTTGCAAATTGACCAAACATCATCATCTGTATTAGAAAAGGGGACTGAACAGGATTTGGTCTTTTCTGCAGTCCTAGCATAAATCAGGCGTCCCAACACCTAAAAAAGCTCACTCAGGAAACACACTGATTTGCACAAACGTGGAAATACAGTGTGTCAGCACTGCGCTTCAAATGGCTGAGGCTAAATTCACAGAAAAATAAAAACAAAAACCAATCACTATAACTGGCCAAACTGGTGACATGTAATCACCAGCGAGTCAACATAAAACACCGGGAGCCATGATAGCAAGCTGCTCACATGAAACCACAGCCACCCTGACGGACAGATTAGCTGCACTTCTCTGCAGCAGGTGCAGCTGATTGTTGGCGCCTGATTAGAGCCCGGTACTGTGACTCGGGTCCAATCAGTCATGCTGGTAGGCAGGATGTGGTGCGAGCGAAGGCAGCGGTCCTGAACGTTGGTTTGCACATGCTGATTTGCATTCGAGAAAGACTCCCAAAAACCCGACTGGGGAAGAGAAAAGTGGGCGAGGCAGAGGTCACAGCAGAGCAGGGAACTCAACTCCTTCAGTCAGTGTTAATGAACAGTTCCAGACGTCACCATTAAAGCTCACCAGTTTCTCTGTTTGACTGCCTGAACTCTGTGTACTACATTTGAAACCACATGTTAACTTACATTGTATGAAAAAACCAAAAAATTTTGGCTATACTTTAAGGAAACTTCCCAAATAAACATTCCTTGTGTGACGGCGTGGACGTAAAGAAATCAGTCAACATGTCAGGAAGAGAACCAAGCCGATCCTCCAATTATTTTCCAAAAGCCTAATGGGAGTATGATAGTACATAATCAGGAACAGATTGGGTTTTTGTTTCAGAGATGAGCATATTTTGGTGCAAAGTGTACATTTCAACCTCAGATCAAAAGCAAGACTCGTGTGAAAACCCTGGAGCTGAAAAGAGAGTCCTGGACAGGATGTGGCCATTGCTCAAAAAGCAACATAAAAAAACAGTCCTACAACAAATGCATTTAGTTGGTCCAGTTTCAAGTGCAAATATCTTAGTACACTTGAAATAAGACTAAACTGACTTACATTTAACTTTTCAGCAACATATAGGAGCTTGTTTTAAGTCATTGCTTCCTTAATATTGAAGAAAATTTCTAGTTCCTCTAGCAGATTATTTCACTTTTAACAAGAAATTTTTTCCATAATCTGTCAGTAGAACTATTAGTTTTTCAATAACATTAGGAAATTGCTGACTTAAAACAAACTCCTGTTTCTTGCTTAAAAGTTACTTTTAAGTTGCCTTATTTCAAATGCACTAAGATATTTGCTCAAGAAACTAGACCAATACTTGGTAATATTTTGGTTTCTTTGCATATTCATTGCAAAGAAACCAATGATTATGCAAAAAAATCATCATTTTGGAAGAATATCCTTAAACCTGCTGCCGTTGGTAGTACATGTTGAGGCTCATCATGAAGCACAAGGAGAGCAGTGAATTAATGAGGAGCAATGAATGCAAACCAGTCCAGAGGAAATATTGTATTTGCAAATATAACTGGGCTGTTGTAGCAAGATTAGTGACATTCAAACTGTGTTCAACAACATTCACTGCAGAGGATTTACTTGATTACATGGTTTGCAAATCTCAAAACTGCAAGCCAGCGGAATTTGGTAAAGCACTTTCTATATCTCAGCTGAAAGCACATCTGAGACGTGGTGCTGCATTCATCCTTTTTATAGTTTGGTCATAACTCCTGTCTTCCCCTTCACTACTGTGCATCTGTCACTTACCCGCCGAGACATCAAGGCTGTTCCTCTCAAGACTCACGCTCGAATACCCCTTAACCGCACTTCACATCTGTACTCCATCACACACACACGCATGCAAAGACTCTACATTACCGAAGCCCAGAGACCCCTTTGAATCCTAAATAGGCTAATTTCACTGCTGATCTGGGATTTGTGAGTGTTTGAGTTTATTGAAGGAGCTGACACAGATCAGGATGTTTCTGCACTTAGTGGATTAAGCGTTTGCTCTGGTTAAATCAAGGAAAATCTTTCCTGACACCAATCATTGGTGATGTAGTTCAAGCAGTTCCTTCCAAGACTTATTACTGTTAAAA
Organism: Brachyrhaphis terrabensis; assembly: GCA_903067065.1. NCBI lineage: Eukaryota > Metazoa > Chordata > Actinopteri > Cyprinodontiformes > Poeciliidae > Brachyrhaphis > Brachyrhaphis terrabensis. The sequence goes on along the minus strand of CAEGAG010106131.1, from coordinate 11,495 downwards.
AATATATTTTACCCCTTAGAGGTTTATTTTGTTTTAAAATTTTAATCACATCAGCACTTTCAAATAATAAAAGGAATAAAAGTAATCCTAATCAACCTGGCTTGAATTGAAAAATGAATTGTCCTTTAAACCCAGAAGCTAACTGCACCACTCTTGATAGAAGTAGAAAAACTTGAAGTGTTTACATTAACTAGCTATGCATAGCTGTGGAGGAAATGTTTTCTTTTTTTTCTAGAATTGCTTAAAGGGTTTAAAGGTATTAAGATGGCACATTATCCACAGTTGAAACCATAAGTTTGCATAAACCCAATAGAAAAACATACCTTTTTTTCTCACAGTCTGAAGTTTAATCAGACCAAACTTGTCTTGTTGTTGGTCAGTCAGTATTTGGTAGAATTGCCTTCAACATGTCAAACATTTTGGGTTTTCTTCCACAGATTTCTCAGTAATTTCCTTGCATTCTGTTCGGCTGTGATGCTTTCCTGGAGAAAGGTTCTAGTTGTGAACAACTAAACCTTCTCCCTCCCTTGTTATTAGCTTGTTACTTTCCATTAACATAGAAAATATTACTATCAGTTATTCTGTTTTTTGTGTATCTGCTGTCTTCTCTAACCCTCAGTCAGACTGTTGCTGTTACTTAGCCAGGTTCTGGTTCGGTTTGAGGTTTCTTCATATGTAAGTGGAGTTTTTCCTCTCCACTGTCACCACATGCTTTCTAAGAGATCGCTCTAAACTCAATGACACAATGCATGCGATAATATACTGTCTCTTGTCCAGGAAGAATAAATGGTACAAGTCAAGGACTTGCTGCAATCTGCTGAGTTTCCGTTGACAGAAAACCATTTAAACAAATGTCAATAAACTGAATTAAATGCAATGTTTGAGAACTAGGATTATTTAGAGTATTTGGTTGATTGAATTGAAATTGTTCATAAAGTGCTTCCAGACAACATTTGCACCGTTATGAACAGTGCAAGATGTCAAGATGGACGATGGTCACGTCGTCCATCTTGATGTGGATTTTACTGAAATTATTTTTACCTCTTTCTAAGTACTCTGTCTCACTAATAACAACGTATATAAATAAAGTGATTAAATAAATAGATTTTTTTTAGATATTAATAAATAAATATTTTACATATACTTTCTCTCGTTGTTGCATTTAGCATATGGAAGTAATTGAGGTCATTTTAACAGATGTAAAAGAGAAGTTTGATTAATTTAACTTTGGACAGAGGGGAAAATATGATGTTTTTTTATTTGTTGTAGGTCCTTGTTTCTTTTTTCAATGATATTTCACGGATAACTGAACCTTATTTCTGCACATTGTGCATGAAATATTCTTTTGAAAAACTGCAGTTTGTATTGACTCTGGTTGACTTTGTCTGATCTGAAATCCTAACTCGGATCTAATTTTCTCTGCAGTCATTTATAGATTATTTATAGGTTATTTTATGCATTTATATTCATTCATTTGAAATACATCATTCTTAGGTATGTGTATGTATGTATTTCACCAATTTTATCGCCTATTATATTTGTATTATTAATATTTAACACTGAGCTTGATAACTAATAAATGATTTATTCTTGGAGATCAATATTATATCCTACTCTATTCTATTCTATTTTACACATTTAAGTGTGACGTAAAAGCCAAAAAAAGAGGAATAAATCTTCAAAGAGACTCATATTTCTCCTGGCTTTGTAATCATATTTATATAATAACTGTATAAAAAATTGCTTTATTGTACCTGTAAAGGAGGAGAGTGCTATCATGATTTCTTAAATTCAGCTGCTGCTTTCATCCAACATTTTTCCTCTCAAACTCCAACTGTACTCACATGAAGACTGTATTAGATGAGCCAAAAGACCGAGATTCCTAGAGCCGGAGATTGAAGAGTGCTTTAGTAATCTCCTATAATCCTTTTTGTTCACTTGGGAGATTGTTCTCCTTTAGAAGTTTCCCGCCAGACAAAGAGGTGGATAGTGCGATAGTATCGACTATAATAGACTGAGGAGGTTGAGGAAAAGGCTAACCACCTCACCGTGTCAGATGAGGCCAGGTTCATGGAAGTCGGCTCTTTCTCAATTATTTTCTGAATTAACGGACGGGCACCGTAGAGATTTAGGAGAGACGGTCTGAGGCGATACAGCTCAGAGTTGAGCTGGGAAGAGAGATCAGAGGTCTGATCTTTGTGTCAGAACACTGATGTGTGTTTCCTGCTTCCTTCCTAAGAATGCCCCAGTGACATTTTCAATGTTGGAAGATAATTTGGTTTAAGAATGAAGAGGCTGCAGTGAAAACTTTGCAACCAAATCTTGATGACATTTTTACTGTTAAAAGTATTCAAACCCCTTGAACTTCAGTGTCATTTTCATTTTCTGTGGCACACCAACACTAATCAATCTTTTTTTTGTTGTTGTTTTAAAGTGTGAAAGGTGCTTTTGTATTGATTGACCCCTGAGTCAATACTTTACACAACCACTGCTTACTGCAATTACAGCTACAAGTCCTTTCAGGTACGGCTCTACCAGCTTTGCACACCTAAAGCCTGAATTATCTGCTTCCCCTGCAAAAACACAAAATCTTGTCAAGTATTTTTGGTTCACTTGAAATAAGACAAAACTGTCTTACAAGTCAATATTCCTCACATATTGATGAAAGGTATTAGCTCCACTGGCAGAAATTTCACTTGTAAAACGGGAAAATGTTTTAATGTATTTAATGAAAATGATTTAAAACGAGCTCCTATATCTAGCTGAAATGTTTCCTGTAAGTTAGTTTATTTATTTCAAGTATATTACGATATTTGCACTAGAAACCAGATGAAAACACTTCATAATATTTTGTGTTATTCATCGTTGGAAACACCAGTGAGACAAAATCAACTGTTTTTTTTTTTTTTGTTTTTTTTTACAAAATCATTGAATGCAATAGTAATATTGCAATATGATATACTTTATTACATCCAATATGGGGGCTGCACACTGGTGCAGTTGGTAGCACTGTTGCCTTGCAATTCCCGGCCCGGGGTCTTTCTGCACGGAGTCTGCATGTTCTCCCTGTGCATGGTGGGTTCTCTCCGGGTACTCCGGCTTCCTCCCACAGTGCAAAAACATGACTGTCAGGTTAATTGATCTCACTAAATTCTCTCTAGGTGTGAGTGTGTGTGGGCATGGTTGTGTGACCTGTACAGGGTGACCCCACCTCTCGCCCGGAGCGTTAGCTGGAGATAGGCACCAGCACCTCCTGACCCCACCAGGGACAAGGGTGTTAGAAGATGGATGGATGGATGGATGGATGGACATCCAGTATGTTGGATTTAATTTAACTGCAATGGTTTCTCATACTTGACACATATAACTGTACCAAACACATTAAAGGTCACAGAGAGTGTTGCCAATTTCATAATCATAGAGGTGCAAGAATTTAATATGACCACCTCATAGAATTTTTATTTTTTTTATTTGTTGCAACCCTTGTTTTGGCCAATGTGCAGTTTAACGTTTCCACCACAGAAACCAAAAAAGGTAGATTTGAGTCTCATCTAATGAGAGAAACTTCTTCCACATTTTTATTGTTGACTAGCTTGTGGTGTTTTCTTCTCGCAATGTTTTCCTCTGAACCAAAAACCCTTAGACGTCCCGTCAACAGACTCTCCCGCCTGCGATGTTATTGGTTCAATAACTATCTCTAATTTGAGCATCTCCCCATATTTCTCCCTGACCTGCTGTGCTGCTTGACCTTCTTGATGCTGATCTTCTATATTCTGAATGTATGTTTGGGTTTCAATATGGAAAAAAGGCAGAAAAAGTTTAAAGGTGTGAAAACCTTTGCGAAAGACTATTTGTTTTACTTTGTGTGACTCACAGTTGGTCATTCTCACTGCTCACTGTGGATAAAAGCGAAATTCTCGTAGCCACAGAAATAAAATCTCATAAATTTTTTCTGTATGTGCTTATTGGTTTGGTTCCAGCTGTGAAATATTGTTCAGGAATGTCACACCTTTATGAACAAAGAGGTAATATGAAATTTGAAAGGTCAGGTCGTCCGTCTTAGTGTGGATTTTACTCAAAAACTTTGACCACTTTCCAAGTAATGTGTCTCAAGGACTTAAGGTCAAATGTTGCTAAGGCTGAGGGTAATAACAAGGGAGTTTGCAGGGCTTGTATCATTACAGGAAAGTTGTTAGCAGCACTTTGATTAGTTTTTGGTACAAAGAACAACAGCAGATCCCTGCTGAGACCTGGCATTTCAGCAGAACACTTTGACGACAATAAGCTACTCGGGTTGTGAGTCTTAAAAATGTTTAGTTGAACATGTATTTTCATTCCCTGTGGGAGTTGGAAAAACTGCATTGTATTATATAAAGCATTGCATCTTTTCTTTTTTTTCTTACAACTCATTGCCCTTTCAGTCTGCCATGCTCTGCAGTTTATCAAAGTCTTAAATGTATGAGAGAATTTCATGATGTCTTTTCACGTTATTGAACTTTACCAACTCCAGCAGTAATAATTTGCTGTTTAGAACATGTAGTTTCTTTATATGTTGTTGAAGGATGAGTTGTGTCTTCAGACTTTCCTTCTGTAAGCAAATGGAATCATATTTTTTCATCAATATTAAGGAATTATTGACTTAAAATAAGCTCATATATCTTGATGAAAAGTTACTTGTAAGTTAGTTTTGTTTTATTTCAAATGTACTCTGATGTTTTCACTGGAAACTAGACCAAAATTAGTTGGTAAAATTTAATGTTTTCGCAATATATGTCCACATCATGGAGGGTGCTGTCATTTTTGTTATGTTCTAGGAACATGAAAAAGTTTTATGTCTTATCCTCAGCTCAGGTTTAAGCTCAGATTTAAGGTTCCTCTCTGGATGGAGCATTTCTGACTTTTCCATGTCTTCCTCTTGTCTTGGATCCTTTATTTGATGTTCATTAACAGATTTTGAGCGCTTAGTTGTAAATATTAAGATGTCTGATTTGGAAATCTCAAGGTTTTTTCTTTAAATCTTCTTAGTATTCTGTTTTCTGTTTGTAAGCTTGACCTACATTCTTGGTAAGTTTGTGTTTGTCTTGCAGTGTAAATCAGAAAGTAAAATGGATCTGCAGTTAAACATTAAAATTAAACTACAAAAATGGAGCCAATACAAGATATCAGCCATAGTTAGTGAGGATTTCCTTGTAAGCCAAAGTAAATGAAATTCTGTTATATGCCCTGAAATAAAAGCAGCTTCCTTTGCTGCCCTACTTATAGCTACATCTTCTCAAGCAGAGATAATATGGACAGAATGACATCGTGAAAGCAGTTGTTACTACTGAGAGTGGTACTTGAGGATGAACTGCCACCATATAGTTCCATGAACTTTATTAAGAGCGAAAGTGGTTCAACCTATTATTTCGTTATTTTACACAACACAGCCTCTAGTTTTACTTGTGGCCTTGAGGTAGAATTTTATGAATGGAGTATTTTGTCTCATTTTATATTGAAAACCTGTCGATCATAAAGAGGATGAATCACTGAGTTCCTTATTCATACTACTACTAATACAAGAGTAGAACATTCTGTTTACTGCTCACTTGTTGGAATGTCTTCAACTTGACAGGTTTATATTTGAAAGGTTACATTACAATTGCAGAATCATCTGACAGGTGAAATCTTGATTACAGCTTTCTGTGTTTTCTGTTTTGATAGACCTACATCCACCAGGCTATTTAGCCCTTTCTGTTGATTACCTCCTGGTAAATCCAGGTTTACTAGCAGTTGGCTGGACGTCAGCCAGGCTCACTGTGACAGATGATGTGTAACCTCAGATCCCCCAGATCTTAATACTGCTGCCTGCTTGGCTTCTTGACCCACTTTTAATGATTATTCAGCCTGAGGCAAAAGGATTACTTTCTGTCTATAGAGTCCTGAAAGCACAAGAGAGGAAAATGATCTATCGTGTAACACGCCAATGTCTAGCTCTTTTGTGAAGTACAGGAAATAATGAAACTGAATCCATTAACTCCTAAATGGAGTTTGGTGAAATTCAAGCTGCTTGGATTGAAACTGAGTACCATAAAATAGTTCGAGTTTTAGCTTGACAGAGTATTTCAAATACATCTTAATAAATTTGATGCACTTTCATTTTATTGGAAAAAAAAATTGCAAATGCTGTAAATGTTTTTAACTTAAACAAGGCCATAAAAATGTGTTTTTTATTATTTTAACTAACCCATATTATTATACAAGTGCAGAAATCATGTCTTTTCAACTGTGTAAGGTATGAATAATGGTATAAATAACCAACTTGATTTCTCAAACGTATTGTCAAAACTGGTAAGGATTGTGGCACAACTACAAATCTACTAAGATACAGCTACCCTCTGAAACTGACTGGCTCGAAAAAGACCAGCATTAATCAGAAAAAAAGCCAAGTTGAATATGAAAACTCTGGAGGACTTGAAGTAATCTACAGCTCTGGAGGGACAACGACTAGTTGTAAGCTCTACTATTACTACTACACACAGAAATCCTTAAGAAATCTTGCTTAAACTTGGCCTTGAAGCCATTCTGAGAGCCAGCTTATATAAGAGAAAAGGTGGTTGAGTTAGGTGAAACCAAAATGTAGAGAATATTTGTTAAAAACCTTTTTTAAACTGTGTGGTTTTTGGTTGTAACATCGGCAGATGTGAAAAAAGTTCAAGAAATTTCAAGCTGTGGGGAAACAGTCATAACATCCCTATATACGTATGAGCAATATATGAGCAATTTTCTGCTCTTTGAGTTTTAAATATTATGCCTCATGTTTGTTCTATCTGGAGAGATCCATTTATCAATCAATCAATCAAGTTTATTTGTACAGTACATTCCAGTACCAAGTGTTTTATTTCATAAAACCACAAAAGTACAAAGTCATAATAACATTGTACAGTCACCATAATATTTCAAGACTCTTAGGGCCAAGGTAGAGTCACAAAATGTTTGTGATAATTTTGCTCACATAATTATCAACATCGCAATAAGAAAAGAATGATGGTATTTTTTTTTTTTTTACACCTTTTGGTGCGCTAACAGCCATTTAGCCATTGTATCCATATTTTGTTTACCTCAATGTTTCTGTATAATCTCTAAATTTATTGCAGAACACAAGGTCAGTGGTGACCAGAACGTCCTGGCGCCACTCAAAAACACAATATATAACAAAACAAGTGTGAACATATGGATTCTTGTCCTGTGTGGTGTTTTTTTTGTGTGTGTGCAAAAGCCAAGGCTGTAAATTATGTCTTGTTGGAAGACATAAAGTAGCACACATTGACCTTATAAAATCTTGCTGCATCTCTGCCCATTTCCTGTCTGGTTACTGCAAATAGAGGCCACTCGTGCCACGAAAACCTTTTTAAAAAGTCAACACGGAGCAAATTCATTTTTTTGTTTTAGGCTCCTGCTGTGTCGCAGGAACAGTTTCTTTTTAGTCAGAGATTCAACCGTATATCTTATTATAAAGGTTCATGGCTCAGCATCCTGTGTTTTCTGCAATATGAATAAATGTGATAGTGCAAGTGCCTCAGAGTGTTACAGTATAATATGATTGAAGATTGCATATTTATATACAATAGAATCTGAAGGAAAAGGCGATCAAGGATCTACAAAGTTAAAGATTATTATAGTATTACTATAAAATGTAATACTATTTTATAGTATTACATTCAATACTATAAAATAAACCTGAAAATTTGGGAGAAAGGAAACATCTGTCTTACAAACAACATTATTCACAAAATGTGAAGTATATATACACTTAGTATATTAACAAATATAATATTTTATTATACTTTTATGATATTTTGTTTATTTTCATTCATCATAAAAGAATATACACCCACTGTCAACTTGATAGTTTTAGTATATAAATGATCCATTAGCATTCTGTTAAAACTTGAATGAAAAGTTTGAATTTCGTTTATATATATATATATATATATATATATATATATATATATATATACCAAAAATCTTCTTCTGAAATGCAATAGGCTACTCTGTCGCTGTCACCAGATTTTACTACATTTTAATTCTACGAAAGGCAAGTTTGTTTGTTTTTTTTTTGTTTTGCACATTTCAATAAAGCAAAATAAAGTGATTTGCATGATGAAAACATAAAACAGCAAACAAGCAAGAAACTTTACATTGCAGTGGCAAAATAAAGGGCAGTGATAAAAAGCTGGAATACAGTTATGGATGAGTTTTTCAGATTATTTGTTGGTCATATTTTGAGCAATAACACAGTGTTTATCACTGGATAGTAACTTATTCAATAAAGATTATTCGAAAATCAAAGTTTGTGAAAATGTTCACCCCAAAACTTGTAGATGCATGCAAAATACACAAAGCTCTGTCATATAACCATTTTATTTTGTGTTCATCCTGAATGGTAATTAGTCCAAAACAAACCTTTAACTTTATCTAGATTCTCTAAAGCTTGTCCCAGTTTTTTATTCACTCTGTTCTATTACAGAATCTTTTGGGTCAGTTCTTCGTTTCCTTTGTGGGAAGTTTGTGAAACGAGGTTTTAGTCGATCTCAGATATTGTATTTACAAAAAAGTAATTTTTTCTTCCTTGACTCTTGTAGTGACTCAGGTTTTCTCTTCTTTTGAATGGGAGTTTATATAGGAGTCATACTGTAGTGCATGGAACATCGTGATGGCTCTTTGTGACCTGACATAAATGAGCGAATTTATATCACATAAGCGGAGTTTGAGCTATAATCTCCTTCAAGAGAACCAGAATGGGGGTGCATGATAAAAAAAAGGACTTGATCTTGCAATTTTAAAACAACAAATAAATGTTTAGATGTTCCACATGTTATCTTCATCATCTTAAATTGCTTTTTTGCATTAAATTTGCAGGAATTATCAGAACCGCCTTAGCAGACATGGACAGAGAAGCCAAAGAACACTACACCGTTGTGATTCAAGCCAAAGACATGGCGGGTCAAGTTGGAGGGCTCTCTGGCTCCACCACCATCAACGTCACCCTGACAGACGTCAATGACAACCCACCCAAGTTTCCCCAAAGTAAGTACGGTACTATAAAAGTGGAATTATCGAAAAAAAAAACAGATTTCTGTATATAGTTCTTACCAAATGTGAACAAATTGTCCCATTTAGGTTGGATATGTGAAGCTAATGGTTGAGCTGAAGTATTTTCTGCTTTTCCTTTCCTGCTTAAAATAATTTTTCAAAGCCATGCTTGTTGTAAAACTGAGCACAGCATTGCTCTGAAATATCTCCAGCCTTGAGCTGAAAGAAGTTTTCAACAAACATTACCTGATGCAGTTTTATAACCTAAAGAGTATTTTTACAAACTGCAATCCTTTCATCTGTGAATGAAAGGATTGCCTCTGAAATGCAAAGTTTAAGAATTCATTTGAGCAAGAGACAAGCTTCAATAATAGGGAGAGAATGACTAGTAGCTTTTTGCTAAAGAACATGAACATAAATTAATGATAACAATCAGTAATTCTTATTGCCATTTATCAAACTTTTTAAACTCAGAAGTCTACATTTATTTTGTTTTCTATAATTTGCAAAATCAGATGAGTATTGCTCAAAACACTCTGTTTCCCAGGCTGAATTCTCTCGATTATAATGAAAAATTTAAGTAACGACAGAGCCTCATCAGGAATGTTGCCCTTCAGCAATAAGTTTCCCATTTGTTCTGCAGCAAAGAACCATCAACATTTCCCTGAATAAATATCTGCTTCATTGCAGTGCTATCAACCACAGTTTAGCACTTAATGTCAATTGAAGCACTGCAGAGTATTTTTAATGACATTCCCTCAGGAACAAATAGTGACAGACTCAAACTGCTTAGCAAAGCTTTTAGGTAAACAGTCAGATATTCAACTGTTTGGTGCAGTGGAGATTTAGTTTTTTCTTTCTCCAAATGAATACAAATCAATGTTCATTCACAGAAAATTACCAGCTGTATGTCCCAGAATCCGCTCAAGTTGGGAAACCAGTGGGGAAGATCAAAGCCAATGATGAAGACCTTGGTGTTAATGCGGACATTAAGTATAGCATCATCAACTCAGAGGGCGCCAATATGTTCTCCATATCCACAGACAGAGACACAAAGGAGGGAATCATCAGCCTGAAAAAGGTAAGCGAGCGCAGCTTCAAAGGGAAAAGGCTAATATCCATGGGTAGGAAATGGTTTGTTTACAGGCACCAAATGAAAGGAAGTTTGGATGGAGATGCCAATACCTGAAAGGATCATTTGACTCAGAACCTCATCTACCACAAGGTTTTAGCCTTCAGTATCTTGTGTTTTGTTGCTGATTTTAAAGTCATGCCCATCGTGCTAGGACAGGCTTTATGTACAGTTCGGGTTTTTTCCTAGTGTTTGACATCTAATAAAAATGTACTGTAGCTATTTGTACTTGGATGGTAAAAGAAATTTTAAATTAAAATCAGATTTCTGAAAATAAAAATTGCTTAAATACTCTGTAGTGTAAGATTTTGACCACAAGAAGAAAGTAGTAATTTATTTTACAAGTGTTTTGGAGATATACTTTTACATTTTAATTAAATTGGCTCATTTTGTGCATTGATCCCTGCTTATTTGTGGTTCAGTATTTGTAGAGTTACCTATTTGTAGATTTTTTTGTATTCAGGATATCTAAAATGTTCAAATGAAAATGCAGCTGGAAGCTGGAATACCTGGGTTCAATACTACTTAACACTAGAGGACCATTTATTGTTGATTAAGTGGACCTGGGAAAACAAGAATTTATCTTGTGCAGTAGTACTAACATGGTTTCCATAGAGTGTATTAATGCTTACTTGGGGATATTTGGTGTTTGGACTATTAAAGTAGCCAGAAGCGTTTTAAAAGGGGCTTTCAAATATTCACAGATTTCAGCCATTCATCTGTGGCTTTGTCCCTAAGCCATGTAAATACTGGCCGTTCTCAGTATTCTGAATCCATCTGTCTGTCCATCAGTTTTCCAAACCACTTTTGTCATGTTCAAGGAGAAAGTATTTCTCAGAATTTCAGACCACATGTTGAACAATTTTGACTTAGAAATTAATGTTCCCAGCTGGTGCTCTTGGTAGGTGAGTTTTTTTTTTCATTCTGGATGGATTTTGTTGTGACCTACAGCAGCCTTGTTAAGAATTGTCTCCTTGATGAGGTCCTACTATTGTGTTTATCAAATGTTCTTGCATCCGACATGCTTTATAAGACACCTATAATGTTCACACAGTGAAGGAAATACTCTTTAAAAGGTTATTTTGATGAAATGTCATCACTAAGTGGCAGCCATTTAAAAAAATATATACCGTAATTTCCGGACTATAAGCCGCGACTTTTGTCTCACGCTTTCAGCCCTGCGGCTTATACAATGATGCGGCTTATTTGTGCATTTTTTTCTAACGGCCACCAGGGGCGCTCGAGCAGAAAAGGTAAGAGTGAGACAGGTGGAATATATGTGTAGAGGAAG